>UCOJ01000992.1:0-49671 GCA_900474305.1 Cecidostiba fungosa | reverse complement strand
CCATAAGGACTATCAAACATAACCCTGGACTATTAGTGGAGAAACTAAATCCCATAGCAACCTCTAGTACAACATGGAAAATGATCCAACGAATAAACCTCGAGTCATTTTTCTCAAGAGGAAACAAATTATTAGGAAGCTGGGGAATCTTGGAAACAGTCTGCACGGAAGAAACTACATTGTGCCCGAATAGGCAACAGCTAAACCAGACGCGCCAACAAATCGGAGACACGATGAAAACCGCTGACAAAGTGTATGAATTACTACGAGTTCACGAAACTGCGCAAAGTCGAAGAGTAAAACGAGCATGGTTCTTCGCCGTAGGGAAAATCAGCCGTACGTTATTCGGAACTCTAGATGAGGAAGCCGGCGAAAAAATCAAACAAATTATCAGCAGTACCGCTAATGACACTAGACAGCTGACGAAATTATTGGCAAATCAAACCGAATTGGTACACATAGAATTTGGTGCACTACACGACAAGGCTAGCGAATTAGAAACCGCTGTAGACAACCTACAATTCAACCAGACGAACTTACAAAAACAGGAAGAATTTTTAGAAGCTTTTAACCTGCTAGAAGATAATATACTACAGTATGAGTTGTACACAGAAGTTTTAACTGATACCATACTATTCGCAACACAAGGAGTTGTACATCCACGATTTGCTACATCCGAACAGATAGAAAAATCGGAAGCCCTCGTGACGGAAACAATAACAAACTCGCGATCCCACTCAGGGAAAACGACACGTCCATTACAGATTTAATTAAAATATCAGACGTTTCCATTCTCTTCTAAAACATGCACCTTGTTTATTATATAGGTATGCCGTTATTAGACTACAACCGCTATAACGTACCTAGCATCCGCCCAACCAATCAAGTAAAAATCTTTAAACGCGTCGAATACATTCGCCTACACATGGCCAGAGACACAATATTACGCACTGGACCAAGGGCTGAGCGCATATATACCAATGACTCTAGACGCACTAAATAAATGCAAAAAACTGAGCAACTTATATATATGTGTGTAAAGATACGGAGCCAGTCCATGAAATTAACGACGACGCAGGGTGCGAGATTAAAATTGCCGCCTGAAAAAAACCCTATCAATTTGTCGGAATGTAAAATCAAAATCATCAAATCAAGGAACACCTTTTGGATGCGTACAACCTGTTGAAAATACTCACGTGAACACTCACGTGAGTACTCACGAGAGTACTCAAGTGGATACTCATGTGAGTAATCACGTGTGTATGTAGATCAATTACTCACGTAAGTACTTACGTGAGTACTCACGCGAGTACTTGCATGAGTGTATAATCATGCGGCTAGTTACGCGAGTGCTCGCGCGAGTACTCATGCTAGTACTTACGTGAGTATTCACGTGAGCATTCACATGAGTACTCGCATGATTACTTACGTGACTTCTCACGTGATTAACTAAAAAAATTATTTGTCTAAAATGACCAACTTTGAATTATGCGTTTTTAACAATTTTATTTTATACACATAATTTTATTAGGAAATCACGGGAGTAGTCACGTGAGTAATCACGCGAGTGATTGAGACGCATCAATGAAGGGAGAAAAGCAGCGAGATATCGGTTGATATCGGGTAGCGCCTTAGTTGAAGTGTGTATTGTACGATGGAGAGAGCGGAAGAGAGAAAGGTGGTGGTAGAGCACACGGAGAGAGCGTCAGTATGACATCCAGTAGGTTCACGCTCATAAGAAGTTATCACTTCAAAAATAGAAACCCTACGTGAAGTGCTCTACGCGAGTATTCAAGCTATGAAGCGGACTCTAGAAAAAATATAGGGTCAACTTTCAATGGACGTTTCCATCAAAATAAAAAAAATAATAAGAAGCCAACTGACGGTCTGAACTAGCTGTTCATTTTGTGTCAGCAAGCGTCCACTGCGCTTGTAAACAAATTACATCAGAGGACAACCTTTGGGACCAGTGTTGGAACTGCAAATTATTTTGCTGCTGGAGATGCGTTGACTTACCCTGCTCCTACATTGTTGATGTGGACTCTCCGAGGTCACCTTAATTGCTAAGAAGCAAAGACGACGTCAACTACACCGAAAAAACTCCGGCACGAGGGACGTAAACAGCCGTGCGTGCCTCATGCCAAAAGTGGGAGCTCTGTCCTCCCGGTTTTCGGCACACGCGTTGTGCCGGAGTGGGGCAACAGCAAGCCGTATAGTAGGCGATAGAGGTCGATAGAGGGCGCTGTTCTTGCACTACAAACGCTTGTCAACAAATTCGGGACGGTACAGCTCCCGGTTCGGGACAAGAGCTGTGCCGCGGTGGCACGACTGTTGTCTTTTTCGTAGGAGCTGTGACCCCCATAGGTCATTCCAGTATACGTGCCGGAGTTTTTTCGGTGTGCCTTTGCGAATACAAACTATTTCGATTGAAACGATTATGGATGAGCGTGGATTTTTATGTCCGGATGCTTTCTCCAACTCTTATAATTGAAAACTACTGCACTCAGAAAAATCGAGTGCGTAACCGTTACTATACACCATAGTAAATTAAAATTGGTAATGAGTACTAAAATTATAGTAAGTATTACTATAAAATTATAATGATATTTACTATTTTTTAATAGTATTCCGATATAGTAAAGAAATCGTGAAACTCTAACTAATTTTTTTCAGTAATCGTTACTATAAATTTGTCAGTAAATTACTATAAAATATAGTCGTGTCCCTATACCACTAGAATTTATAGTAGAATTTTGGTAATGGTTACTATATTTTTTTCTCAGTGTGAGAATCCTTTATTTGTGTGGAAGGTTATTTTAAATAATAATACAAAACAAACCAAAAAACAGCAATCAAAGCTCGAAAATCGTAGAACTCACACAGCACGCCGCGAGAAAATCCAGACTTGCAAACTCCTCTCGCGGATAAAACCTTCCGGCGAGACTCGGAGATATATCTCCCTGCACCGTAGCGAGAAAAAAAGAAAAGAAAGAAGCGGTATACGTCGGTAGGAAGTTCGACGCCGCGGGCTCCGCGGGAAACTTGTTCGAAACTTTAATGGACAATCCCGTGCGACGCACACGCGACACCGCCGGGGAACAATCATCGTAAGCGTTTCACGACGAATGAAGTATAGCGGCAACCTCATGTGCGGCTGAGTTTGTTTTTCAGCTGGAAAGATGAGGATGTGTGTGTGTGTGGGATTTTTTGATGTATTTCTGAAGTAATTGCGCGCGGACTGAAGTCAGTATAAGACACACACCACGTGTGCTTGAAGTTTTGAATTTCGCGCGGTGAAGATTTAGGTCGAAAGTTGGAGCTTGAAACTTTGTTCATTTTAACAGACGATTTGTGCTGAACTCTTGTTTCATGTTAAACCTTTTGGGTATTATATATTCTAAAGGGTGAGATCGTATTCACTTCATTGAACGTATACGATGGATTATATCAGTGGGTATATAATTATTATAACCTACTTGAGCTTTTCCTCACTCGACTCGATAACAGCTCCAACCCCCTAAGGTGTCGCTTGCCAACATATATAAGGGGGTTTCTTCACACCTCTCAGTTCCAGCATCAAAATTTCGCGGCCCTGATTCTCTCAACCGCGAGAGAGAAAGAGAGAACACCTTTACCATCAGCTTGGAATACGAAAGCAGCTTCGCCTCCTCCGCAGCAGCAGCCCAGTACTGCGGTACAACCCGATATCTCTCTTGGAGTTTCCTCTGCGCCAGTAGTGCGTATAGTACGCGGGATCATCTCTCTCGACCGGCGCCGTCGTCACCTGGGGGCCCTTGTTAACCGCTCGGCAAACTGAGTTAACGTTTTCTTACATTACGATCTCGCTCTCCGCGCGCATTTCGTTAGTATGCAATCCCGGGAGGGGCGCGACGCCGCGTATTTATGATCCCCACCGGCAAATGGATTCCACGCCGCGCACTTTATTCTAATGCGACACCCGGAGTCTGGGTTAATTTGCTATTTTGATTCCGCGGCACGCGGAAAGGGAAAGAGAGAGAGAGACTGAGAGGAAAGGCAAGAGGCAAATGAGATTGGATTAGCGTATTCTTCGGCTGCGAGTGGACTCGAGAAAGTGCCGAGTTGTTTTGGTCTTAGTGGAGTTTCGGATTAGGATTGAATAATCTTTCTGAAGTTTTTTAAAGAGACCGGTTTTTTTTTGTAATTAAGAAAGACCTTTTTGACCCTAATCGATTCAGAATCCAATGAGAGGAATGACGTAATGACATCATACCTGATAATCATTGTCGAATCAAACTCTATATCATTCTTCGTACAGGCCAAATCCACTATATACAGTGTGAGCAAATATTTCAGCCGATTTGTTTACCCGCTAGGCAGTAATGCCGTCATTGTTCCTGCTCCAAAATATTTGCAAAACCAACTGTCCATATACCCGGTTAGTTTTTGTTTGCCCTCCCATCCCAAATCCACCCACGATTCGCATTCACTCCACACTCTATATCCATCGCTTAAAAAAAAAAACCTGCTGAAGCAGGCTGCCCTCAAAGATTTTTCAATACAGCCAATTGCCAAAACAACTCACGAAATCACCTCCCACCTTAAACATTCATGCAGTCCGTTAAAATATATCTCACTCTCTCTCTCTCTCTCTCTCTCGCACGAGTGCCTGCATAAATACAGCCCCTTCGGCTCTTTCTCCTTTGGCAAACGATCTCTAACCTTGAGGATTCAGCTCGGCTCGGCTATTTCGGAATTCCACGCGAAGCCCATAAGGCAGCAAAAATGTTGAGCTCTCCCGTGGGACTCGCGCGCCCGCGGACTTTGGGGGCAATCAATAAAAGGGGTGGTGGAAGAGGTGGCTCTCGTTCAAATATTCAGGCATCTGGGATATTAACGAGCCGTGCGGGATAACGCCAAACGTACGGGACGTTCATTAAACTTCCTAGGGCAGGAGGGACCGTCGGTTAACGCTCTCCTCTCTATCCTTGATGCCCTAATACACGTTGAATTTTCCTAGTGGTACGAGACAACTCTTGCTGATCTCATCTCGTTTCGCACATTTTTATACTGTATACGTTACAGTAACTGACCCCAGTCAGCCTAGCAAAAGGTTACGGTTCATTTTCCAGTACTATTGTAGGCTATACCAAGCATCAGCCGTCCGAGTTTGCCTTTATAATAAAGCTGCAGAGAAAAAAAATTGAAGCGAAGGGAATGAAACCGAGACCTGCTGGAACTAGCTTAAGCCCGCAATAACACACAATAGCGGCCCTCCCGCGCTAAAGTTTCGCTGCTAATTACATTCCGCGCAACAACTTCTTTCCATGGAAGCTATCCACGCGCGCGATCTCGAGATGATTTAGCGCAAACGAGGTCTTTAGCTCTCGAGCTCCGAGAGACGCTCTACTACTACTGCGGGGATTCTGCTGCCTCGATTTCGCATTATTTCGTATATACTAGCTCTGTTGTTAACGCCGACATATTATCTATAGATGAGCTATCGAAATGTTTGGATTATGTTAAACTGATTCTCGATAAAAACAGTACAAAAGCTCGACGAGCGCGGAAACGGTTTTCAGATTTCTTTTCAAGCTATACTGCGGGCTAAGTGAATTTCAGTGTTTTTAAAAACTGGATAATGCTACTTTGAGAAGTACAGCACCAACTTTCTTCTTCGTAAAGTAAATATAAAGAAACACTTTAGCTACGCGCGATAAGCTTATCCAAGTGAATTATTGCAGCCGAATAAAGATGAAAATCACGGTCGAGCAAACGCATCGAAAAAAAGAAGATATTTTTCAATATTACACGTAAATGGCCTCTCGAAACTTCGCACTCGTCATTCGAGAGAGAATGAAAGTTGGCATATCAGACAACTCGGAGAATATCCCAAACTCGCGGAAGAGGTTATAACTCGGGCGTTCCGTATATACAGCTACTGCAACTCGGGAGAGTGGTATCGCATACCTCTCGTGGGAGCTGGAAAACAGAGCAGGGAAACTTGCTGGAAGAGAAAGAATGATCGCGAAGCGCAAGGGCCGTCGAGTTGCGCGTGCGTCGGAATGAACCGTTGCGCTACTGTGTCCAAGTGTCGCCGAGAGTAAGCTTGGATTACCCGAAATCAACTATATACAACTTGGAGAGTGTATATAAGAAAGAAGCAGCGATGCAGATGCAAGTGTATGTATACGCGAAGGAAAAAAATGGGATTGGACTATGGCCAGGTTAAATTGCCGAGGAAGAGAGAGAGAGAGGGATATACTTTGTCCGCAGTGCACTGACCACTGCATCGTGTCTGTAGTGTCGTGGCTCTTATTTTTAGTTCTTCTTTTCTGCGTGCGATGCTTCGTTTTCGGTATGTGGGTATACATATATATTTATGTATAAAGGTAGAGGGAGCTTTTAATGAGATGTAGATTGCCGAGAAATATTAAATCCAGCACACGCGTATACACACTTATGGAGGTTCTCTCGTATCTTGGCTGAGGATATGTATGTATAGCATTGCGGAGAATCCGTTGTGTACACTCTTTGCGACTCTTTTATGCTGGAGGTACGTGTATATACTTTGTGTTTTAAAGTTCGCGCGTGTTTATCAAATTTGACACTGCTTTGATTACTCAAAGCGAGTGTAATGAAATGCTCTCGCTTACTGAGAGTCTTTTCGGAGTTGGAGAACTTGATGGATGAGGAAGGAAGTTTTAGTAGTTGGTTGGTTAAATTATAATACTTAATATTGATCGGGTAAAGTAGTTTTATTTTCGTGGAATCGTACAGTATTAACCGTTTAATGACATTATTTTTACTAATACTGCAGAAACTTTTTCTTTTACAAAAACTTTTTAAAGTAACCGACTCGAAGATTGCAATCAACAACTTCATCTATGCAAACTATCATCAGAAAGCAAGTCCTATACCTTTGCAGTACAGCATCGACAGTGAAAAAACTCTTCATCTTCGCAAAATCAATCGACACGTAGAGGAAATTGCTCGATTCCCAGTCCATCGCGTGTAGCATCCACACTCAATTATCGCAAATATCGCACAACTTCCAATCATCACTCCCTCCAAGCAAATCGGAGCACTCGATGTTCCCATCCGGAGAGTAAAATTCGCTCCTCTCTCTATCCCATGTCCCTCTCTGCTTGTCGAATCATCTATCGTTAGGTCGACCTTATCGGCCGCCGCCGGCCAATCCTTATCTCTAGGCTTAATCTTGGGATTCCCCGAGCTATGCAGTGCAGTAGCTGAGACTATAGCCGCAAGCGGGGACTACTCTCACTCTTTGTCTCCGTCGCTCCAGGAGATATATATCCGGGATTTGACGGACCGAAGTCTGGGCTACGCTGCTGGTGGCGAGAAAGAGAGAGAGAGAGAGAGGCGGAGGAAGAAGTTGAAGCCCAGTGTTTGCGCGCGCTGACATTTTTACCCGAACTCTCTTTTCTCCTATAAATCTCGAGACTTTCACCGCGTCCGGCTTACGTTGTGTGTATGTATACCTATATAGAGCAAAGCTTCGCCTGTGTGTGTGTGTGGGGGGAGGAGAGGTCAGGATTCGGTTCGATGCAGCAGGACTTTTAGCCGTGCGGATGCACACTCCGAGTCTTTCCTCCTGGCTGGCTTTATTTCTTCTTCCGCGAGTCTCCCCTCACCCCTCTTTCTTCTTTCATGCGACGACTCGGTCTCTTCTTCTTCTTCTTCTTCTTCTTCTTGGATGCACGGCTTGTTTCATCTTTTTACGTGGTGGCGGCAACCCACTTTTTCGCTCGCTCGCTTCCTCCGACGCGTCTCTCTAGGCCAAGAGCCAGGAGCTGCTACTGCTGCTGCAGAGGCCATTGTGGTTTTATTAGGCGAGAGGGAAATCGAGCGGCTACTACTGCTGCTTTGCTCCTCTGCTGCAGGATGGGATGCAGTGTTTCCTTTTGATTTTTCTGCTGTCGCGCTGCGGCCTGCCCTCCACTACGGCTATGTCTGAATTATTCGATCGACTTTCTTTTGCGTCAAAAACAAAGCTAAAATATGTAATATATTTCGATCAATTGTCAATACCTTTTATGACACATCTTTCGTCTTCTTTATATAAGATACGAGAATTTCGTCGACCAGTTTAACCATTTTATCTCCGGGAACATAAAACTGCAGCGAAAATGCAATATTCCAGCCCTTTACCGATCGAGATCCTCATCCAGCTCGATCGGCTAGCCCATCTCGTATCTCTCTCTTTCTCCACCAACTTATAGATCGTCACATCCAGTCGATGTATAAAACTGCGCGCGGCTCCACAATAAACAAGCTCAATCCCGGATACCTCTCTCTCTCTCTCTCTCAGCTGCACTGGAGCACAGCAAACAGCCACAGGACTTCGATTCTTTCGTCGCGTCGCGACGACGCCCTCGGGCAGCAATTATATATAGGTATATATACCTATATACAAGCCGTATCGCTGTAAGCGGATTTCCCGGTGAGCTCTCGTGTACACCGCGAGGTGTGCGAGCCGATCGAGGATCTCTCTCTCACCTAGATTTTCGGAATTACGAGAGAGCTGCTTCGGGCGCGAATCACACAGGAGGTGGAGGAGTCGCTTGCGTTTCTGGGACAGAGGCGATATTGCAGTGTCTTCGATTTCGGGCGAGTTTGTCGGGGGTAAATATAGCGATTGCAAGTTTGGCGAGGAAGGTTGCGGGCTTGATATTGAAGGCACACTCTTTATTAGCGGTAGAGGTGTACTCTCAGCTGGCGACGACTCTGGCTGTGGTTGCGGAGGGGATTAAACGATACTCTTGTCGGAGCTTGAGTGAGAATTATTGCGGTGGAGGGCTTGAGTGCTACTATATATCGTCCGCGCGCGTTGTTTTCGGATGAGAGACTGAACTTTGGACTGTATTTGAATTCCGCGGTTGAACGACTTTGATGGTCCGCTGTGGTATTAGTAGCTTGGAATTGTATGTATTTTCGGTTTTTCATTAGGTGAAATTGAATTTTGTGTTTTCACTTCAAAATCGTGCGACTTGATTATAGATTAGACATTTCAAGCGTGAAATTAAAATGTTTTAATATCGGAATTTATTGTACGATGGACTACTGAAGCATTTTCCGATGAGTTTAATTTGAAATTCAATTAATTTTTGATAAAGTATTCGCTTAACCTGATGCATCGCAGAACAAACAGCTCACCAGCACACCAGCAAATCAAAAAAATATCTAAAATCTCTCTGTAATTTTCTCCTCTCTCCCTCTCACCTATCCATAACATTTCATTCCCACAAATGTAGAGAGCACATCTTCGAAGTAACTTCTTTCTCCTCCCCTTACATCTCGCACTATACACGCTGGCTTTTATTCGCGTCGCATCTCGATATTCGATTCGGATATACGAAGTACTTCAGGTCTCTCTCTCTCGTGCGCGAGAGTTTTCCACTCCCCGAGAGCTTTTTGTTTTCGGGAGCGGGATATCGTTTTCTCGCGCTAGCTCCTGCTGCAGCGAATTGCGAAGCTGCAAGCATGATAATGCATACTTTAGTGCCTAATAAAAGTATACGGAGATGGGCTCTCCCTCTCTCTCTTGAATTGAAACATCACGAGGGAGTTGCAACGCGTCTGTTTGTATCGCCTTTATGCAGCAAGTTTTAAAAAGTCGTGTGTGTGTGCACCGGAGTTTCTTCAGAAGCAATGAATTTTTCAAGCACCCGCATCGTGTATCGTAAGCTATAATTAATTTTTCGACTTCTCGACGACTGAAAGGTTCGATAATTGAATCGGAAGTTGCGCCAACGAGTTGGTTGAGATTATAATTAGTTTTTCGCGGTGAAATGTATAACGCAACCGCGCGGTTTAATCTCTATATATACAAGCAAGCGAGTCGTCGCTCTTGAAAGTTATTGAAAGAGAGTCGTAACTGCTTTTGAGTAATCTCTCGAAGCTCAGCGAGTAGTTAAAAGTTAAAAACAGGATGGCAATTTGACTCTCGATCGGGCGATACTATTGATGTGCACGAGCGCTTCCAAGTTGATTTCTCGAATTTTCAACTTATACTAGTAGCACGTACTCATACAAAAACTGATCCACAATCGTCGTTTTTTCAAAAAAATTGTTTCAAAGTCCTAAAGTTTTCAAAAATTATATTACGCCACGCATCATACAGCAATTCCACTCACAGATACAGAAAGACATCTTCCAACTCACCTCCGCCGCGTCGCGCTAGCGCAGCGTTTTTCTCGTCGCTTTTATATCTTGATTTTATGGGGCCGAGAGTTGGCGCAGTATATACCTCTCCGTCCTCCTCGCAATAGAATACGCTCGCTCTTCGTCGCTCCCATTTCACATCCCGACGCTTCGTCTCTCTGTTTTATAAAACGAGAGCGAGTGGGAGAGCCCGCGGCTTCGCGTATCGCGGTAAGCCGATTTTATGGGGTTCTCATGCCGCGGGCCCAAACAGCCTCGACGACCTCCGCTGCTGACTCTGATGAAAGCCCACACCGCGAGCTTTTCTCTCCTTCTTTCGCGTGAATACTGGGTCGCGCTTTCCTTGCTCACGGGCAAAAAGCCCTACTCTATAAAAGGGTGATTCTGGCTCTGTATACCTATGTAGAGTATAATATACTTATTCACATACACATGTGTGCACACTCGTATATAATGTTGGGTATGTGTATACGTGTGTAGGTTCGAAGTAAAAATCCTATATATGTACATGCATACGGTGACTTTTCAGAAGCCAACGGCTGCAGCGCAACTGACCGAGTTTGACGCAACGGAGTGTGTTACAGTAGTAGTAGTAGTAGTATTAGTGTCTGTACGGTTGAGAGGATAAAATCGATGCGGAGGTGTAGCGACGTCGCCGGTTGCTTTTAATGCTCGCCGGCGCGGAATTGAATATCTTCTTTACGGTCGCAGTCGCCGTTTGTTTGTTTGTTTGTTCGTTCGCGAGGGATCTTAGATACGGCTTCGCTGGGGATGAAGAGATGTGTAAGAGGAGTCTTTTAACGGCTGACCCTTTGGCCTGGAATCGAGCTCTTATACGCTCGTCGTTTCGCATGATGAGTGTTGTTTTATGCGGGGGAATGTATCGAAGCGGGTTAATATTTAGGTCGAAGGGTCGACGTTTGCTTGGATTACTGATTTTATGACGTTGGTTAATTTTGCTAGTTTATGATTATTATTAAACTGAAGGGCTTGTTGGCTGGCTTGTAATCGAGGGGAGATTAAGATTTCTGTGCTTGTGTTGGATAAAATATTATGGAACTCACTGTAATTATGATTGGTTGCTTTGATTCTGGAAATTGTGAGTCCGATCAGTGTACACACCTGTAACAGAGGAAGAGAAACATATATAACAATTGTATTCCACGAAATAAATTCTATGTATTCTATATTGTGCGTCCATTTAATTATCAAGCAATCATGATGATGATTTAAGTTTATTTTCGACAGAGTTTTCGTTTACGAGCCAATTTCCGGGAACTAATTATGAAACTTGATAAATAATTTAGAATTACACCATTAATTGTAATATTTGCTTTCGAATCTGCATATTAATTATTCAAAAAGTCTTTCTCGACGATTCGTCGAATTCGTGCACCGGAAAATCAAATAATTTATTTACATAATCCAATATCCGCCAAATAAAAATAAGGGAACATTCTATTACGGTCCAGAATATCGAATAAAAAATTTACTACCACACGCGCAGCAACATTTTTCCAAGCGACCTTCGCTTTATACGCAAAAAAAGTAGATACACAAAACCGTATCGTAAAAATGTTTGAAATTTCTCAAATTTCTGCGAAAGTCAATTTCCACAAAATGAAATTCCAAAAAATGCGCTCTTCGTTTCGCGTCCTTTATTATTAAACCTGTGCATCCTATACTCGCTCTCCAATTTTTGCTCCTTGACGCACTTAAAAGGACGCGCGCATGACGTAACTGACAGGAGCAGCGAAGCACCGCAGCTTTTTGTGCGCGCTCACGTGTGTGGAGTGCATTTGCACAGACCCGTGCCGCTGAATAGAAGACGGCTGATTTCGACGGGCCAAGATTTTTTGTACGTATACCTTTTCGTTAATTAATGCGCTTTTTATTTTCCTCCCGGAGTGTGTGCGCTCTCTTTCCTGTTTGTTTCTTTGCACTTTTTGACGCATAAGGGCAGTAGCGTGCGAGTATTGTTTGACTGGGATTATGTGTAAAAATGAGATTTTTTTGGGAGCAGTTGACAGTTGTGAGTAAGTAAATTCAATAATTCATTATTGATTGACGTAACAGGTTGGCGTGTATGCACATCGATATGATGATCCTCCAGATTTGGATATAATGAATAAGTAATTCTTAGATTTCAACAAGGTTTGTAAAATGGATTTGAATATCGGGTATTACAATATCCAGCTGTCGTCATGAATGACGGCCGATCGAACGTCAATGTCTGAATTTATGGCTTCATTTCGGGGTGAGCGATTCCATTGGCATATATCTAAAATATGTCAATGAAATATGGTATGTGTTTAACTTAGCTAGTGCAGTTGTTATTATTATTTTTTTCGTTCAGTTTCGCATACACTTGTAGCATTTTGTATATTAATTTAATGTATTTGAAATAATCCGAGCTGCACATCGTATTTCATCAGCAAGTAACATAATATTTCTTTTCGTCGTGGTTCATATTTAAAACTTATACTTATCATATCAACATTATTCAGATTTGAATAGATTAAAATCCTTTGCCTATTAACCATCTCCCCAAAAAATGTATACCTTCACCAAAAAATATCATTATTTGCCGACCATCAACAGCAGCAGATCGGGCTTATTGATTTTTCCACCCTCCGGAGTCGCGGAGAGTTTATCAATCGACGATGGTCTCGTTCATTAATGCCCGATTTCGGATGCAGAGGCGGCGCGTTTTTCCACCGCGGTCTTTTGCATTTGACCTGATTTCGCTCACTCTCTCTCTCTCCCTCTCTCGAGTGTGCGGTGACAGCGGTTTGTTTGTTGTTTAGGTTTTCGATGGGACCGGAGAATGCCGCGGCCTCCGAGTGCCTTTATTATGCAGATGAGCCCTGGGATGACGCAGGAATCGAGTTTGCCGTGATTATCAGCTGCTGCTGCTGCTGCTGCTACTGTTGGGAAGAGGCTCTTTTGCCTGATTGGTTGGTTAAGTATTTAGGAAGTTTTGCGTGAGTGATTGCGGTAGGACTTTTTATCGGATTGGTATTGAGTATTTTAAAATATGAATATGTAAAAATTGTGAACGATATACATAACTAGGTTATATCAAATACTTGTATGCTTTTATTAATTATAAATATCTCACGAAATTCTCTCCGCGCGGTATAAATATTTCTTTCGAGTTTCACTTTACCGAATAAGTATACCAGCCCGCGCATCCGTCAATACCTCGAAAAAAAGAAGAAAATTTATCCTTGCTCTGACCTACTTTCTTTTTTTTTTAACTTTACCGCAATCCTCGCCAGCGTTTTCTATTAATAAAAGCGAACCGAAAAATTTCTCACCTCCGTTTCTTCCATCAATTCTCTCTCTCGCATGCAACTTTTCTATCAGCGCGCGCTCACCGCGTTCCCATTTTTCATTCGTCGCGCGTCTCGTGTGGAACTTCTGTTTCGCATCAGAGCTACACGCATTCGGCTGCTTTACACTGCGACTCTAACTCACTCGGTGAGAGGAAAGCAGCATTTAAAGCTGATATATACTACACGACGTTACAAATGAAGAGGCCGAGTCTTGTCGTTCTTGGGTTATTTATTTCCGTGAGGGAGAGAGAGAGCGCGAGCGTGTGTGTGGGGTTTTTTTGCGCTTCTTCGAGCTGCAGAGAAAGAGTTTAAAAGAAAGCGAGTGTACGTTTAGAAGGAGGTGTGGAATATTCTGAGATGCTGCTGCGAGGTTTATGATCTTCTTTGTTGGCCGGCAGAATTTCTGGTTCTTTGTGTAAGCGAGTCAAGCTTCTGTGTAAACAAGTAATTTCGTTGTTTTCGCTGCGCTTAGAATTTGTTAATTAATGAGGCTGTAATGTAATAGAAATATACTGCGTCGTTTAAAACTGTCGTATTATGAATAATATCATCCAAATCTATTTTCTTTCATACAATTTTCCGTTCCCAACATTCCAATAAGCAATTGCTTACATCCCTAATACTAGTGCATCCTTCAATATCAAAAACATCGAATTCCATCGTATCCCCCCCACGCAAAACTATCCGCCTCGATAAGCAGCCATACCTCCTAAACCGCATCGCCATAGAAGACACATATAGTCAAATCCTCCCTCTAACGAGTTATCCGTCTCTCCCTCCCCATCGGACGAAAAGCTCTTCTCCACACACACACACACACACAATTTACCTCCTCCGCCCAAGCACTTTTTCTTTATCTTCCAAGAAAACCAGTCACCCCTGCAATCGTCGTCGTGCGTGCGGCTGACGTTTACGCGACGCTGCCTCGATAGGCCTTGATCGATCAGCCGTACGCCACGACTTTGCGTTTCAGCCCGACGTTGCTGCTGTGCACACGTAAGGAGAAAAAATAGTAGCCCAAGAACACGTCTCTCTCTCTCTCTCTCTCTCTTTCGATAAACATCGTGTGCGTATACGCGAGTTTGTCGCGTGTAAAGCGTATAATATAAGCTTCGAGGCGGTTAATTTACAAAAAAAAGAGTACACGCGTAAAGCTCCTACGGGATAGCCGAGTGTATCGCATAATTAAGCGTGTATTACACGAGCGATGCGTGCGTACCTATATATACACGTACGGCTACACCGTCCACTCGGTCTCTCTCTCTCTGAGGCATGTTTGGATGTATACGTGCCGATGTGTGCGTTTCGCACACACAGCCTTGCAAATATTATCCATGTAGCGCGTTATGTGTTTATATTGTGCGTGATGTTACAGCGCTCACCTCCGCAAAGAAAAAAAAATACACACACGGGTTATAGTCTTATCTTGATGCCTCGATAGGACAACAATCGTCGTCGCATGCTTTATTTCGGACGCTCCTGGCTTTCCGCGAATTTACGAGGGCCAAAGGTCACGAGACTCTCCCTCTCTCTCGAGGAAAAGATCTGTGGGCACGATTTAGCGACTTGTCGCGCTCTCGCCGCGAGTTCAACAAGTCTCGAGAACGTTTTTATTTATTGCGAGAGCGAGGGAAACGTCGATGCGCTGCGGTTATCGGCGTATATCGTATATATACTTTTCAACGGCAGATGATTTATCCGCTTCGAGGAGTAGTTAAAAGCTTTTTCGAGTGTAGCTGAAGTTTTCGAAAATATGAGAGTTGATTTCGTCCGGGCATTGTTTTCTCCTCGAGACTTGCAGCCTTTATATATAACTGAAGGATAAAGTTACTTGCTCGAAAATGACTTTAGCTTCTAAAGCTTTTAACGATAAAAAGAAGATAAGCTACTGCTCCGACCAATGCAGTCTCTCAGTGAGTTAAGATTATTATTCCATCAGAAGAATACAACGTTATTATATCAATCATCTAAATGCAGGTATATTTTCATGCTTCGCGTATAGCCGAAGAAAGCTCGTATCTCTCCATCATAAAAAAAAACAGATCGGCCTAACTAAAGCCGAAATTACAGCCCATCAGAGCAGCGAAACTCTCCTAATAACTCTCGCACATCACTCCAAAATATCTCATTACCGAAGATCGTCCGCATAAAGCACACTCGACGACGCTTTTCCGAGAGAGCTTGCCAAAAAGCCGGAACGCCAAGAAAATGAGAGAGAGAGAGAGATGCAAGGTCAGGGCGAGGAGCAATTTTAATATGCAATTTCACGCTCCCGAGGACAGCGGCGTCCATCGTTTTCACTAAGCAAGAATTCACGCTCGCGGTTTCCGCTCGAATTTTCCACGTGTGCGAGGTATACAGCTGCCTTGTATATATTATAGTCCTGGACGATACATGTGTGCAGAGGAGGTATGCGCAAATATAGGTGTATACGCATGTACGCAGGAGCGCAAATGTATGAGCACATATTTGCCGGGTACATGGATACCGAGAGCAACTGACGTACATACGCGTGCTAACTGCAGTTGGCTTGGACACGATGCTCGGGCTGCGCTGGTCAGTGGTTTATTGCAATATTTTTACGAGAATAATTATTTGAATACGCCCTTACATTTCTCTTATAAAATATTCGTCATTAGCAAACAAAATTTTCATTATATACCGAGAGAAAAGAATACAAGAGTCGTTTCTCGATTACGCTCCGGCGAGAAACACCGAAGCAGAATTACATTCATCCAACATTAGCCTACACGCAGAGCAGCAGCATCGTTCGTCGTCGCAAAACTTGGAAAGAGAGAAAGAGAGAAAAAATCTCGTAATCCAACGAGGCAACGGTCGGCGGACTTCCTGCGAAGCTCCTCGCCGGGCTGAACAAGAAGAAGAACGAGGCCCGAGGGCGCGAACCTAATTGTACTCGGCTCACGCTCACTACTCCCTCTCTTCTTCCTCTTCCACCTCCTCCTTCTCGTTCTCTCGTCGTCTTTCACCCCCTTATCTTGCCGACGCCGCGCGCTATCTGCGGCGCCTCCTTTCGCACGAACTCGCCCTGTGTCTACCACTACTATACTACTACCCCGAGAGAGGATCCTCTCCCTCTCTTACGCTGCTGCTGCTTCTTCATCGACGTTTTATTGTTATGCTCGCGAGACTCGGGCTTTTGTTTCTCGCTCGAGATGTTGTGCGGTTATGTAAACAAGGCGAGTTATGTATATACAAGGCTTCGTTTGGATGTTTTTATGAGTTATTGCGTTGATTTATGCTTTTTTTCTCCTGCGTTATGCGCGGGAAATTGTTTCATGTCTGACTGATGGTTACTTGTAAGACACGCGATTTTTGTTTCATTCCATACTTCTGAGACCAGTTTGTGCTGTTTTGATTTTTAACAACGGCGCAAATAATGATTCAGAAAATATACTGGAACGAATTGAGAGACTATAATATACCGAAAGCTGCACCGACAAAAAGTAGTGCCTCGAGTGGTTCAGCAGTGCATTTCAGAAAATCTTGCGCGATAAGACGTTTTTATCATAACAAAGAACTTGCCCGCGAGCGGCATTCAGTCCATCGGCCCGCAATCTTTTATCAAATCATAAAATTTCGTGTCACCGGTCCCACGCGAACTCGAAGCTCCGTTCCACCCCTTCTTCCACAATAGCGCACACGTAAATACCGTCTCTCTCTCTCTCTTCCTTTATCTTTGCATGCCCTCGTTCCACTCTCTCTCTCTTTCTCTCTATTGCCCGCAATTCTGCGCGCACTCGAAAGAAGAACCGTACGTGCGTCGCGTATTTCTCTTTTCTTTTCCTCGAGAACAAGAGTTTCGTCTCTGCTCGCGCGAGTTTCTTCTTCTTCTTCTTCTTCTTCTTGGCTCGTTGTCACTGCCGAGGGAGAGGAGGAATTTCGCTGACACGTCGAAACTTGGAGTGGATGAAGCATTTTGTTCGATTGAAACGAGATAGAGGTTGGAGATAAGAGATACAGGTTATGGTGGAGCGTGGAACGTCGATTATCGACTCGGCTCTCTGTGCGCAGCGCTATATAAGGCATCATTTCCCAAGATTGGCAAGAACGAATCTTTTTCTTCTATTTCTTATTCTGACCGCGGGGATCGATTCGATTCGCCGAACGGATTATGCTAATTGTACGTTAAATACGGTCGTCGTTTTTTTCAATATACAGCCTCGTTACGCTTCTCTCTTTGGTGAAAACTAAGAGCGCAGGTAAAATTAAAGAACAGGTGATAAAAAAGGGGTCGACGAACAAAAGGATAAACAAGAGGGAAAAGAAGCGCTCCAGTCAGGCGAGTCGGCGCTAGAAAACGTAATTAGAACTGACGATTGTGCAGAGGACTTTTATCGGGCTCGGACAATTATCGTAAAACACTTTGCGCCCCGTAGTAGGCTGCTTAATCGAAATTGCCCCGTTCTACGAGAGCTTCAGTTTTTCCTTTTTGATACGCGCGTAAACGAGGCGAAAAAAGAATGCGAATAACCCCGGGCATGATTGGACTTAATCCTCGGCGCAACGCGTTCGATCTAATGAGAATAGAACGCGGCTGTTAAGTTTTGCGATTGCGGAACAGCAGCTTCCAGCGAATCTTATATATATATAATGTGACTGGGATTATATTAGCTGTGTTTCTTTTTTGTATTCCAAAATTCCGGGGCTGATATCAATCCTTCCATCACGGTAAAAATTTTTATTTCACAAACTGCAGCAGACTATCGTCCCGCAGAAAAGCTGAAGTAATTATCAATAATAAGGCATTTAAAATGAACCACAGCTTTTTTTTCTTCCATTTCTCAGAATAAAGTCGAATCGCCTCTGTAGATCGGCTCACCGTCTATATACACCGCAGCGAGTAGTATAATCGCGGTACAGTATAAATATTCACTGCAAACCAATCGAAAATCATGCCCCAATAAAACGAAACTCCCTCCATACACTAAAGACAGAGCCTGAAAAGCGCTGCGCTTTTAATTCCGTATTACGGCCCGCACTGCAGAGACTAGACTAGCCCACACCCCTCTCTCACTCTCAGTATAACCCGCAAAATCCTCCTCGACCAAATCCAGCTGTCTTTCTGTCTCTCTTTCTCTTTCCAGTGCCGATTCATCCGAATCACCGGCGGCCGGTCTAAAGTATAACTTTAAGTGGCGCACCGCGCCATCCTCGAAACTGCCGCCGTTCTATAATACCCCCCACCGTTCGCGTGCGATCGCTCCGTATAAAAAGGATCAAGCCTCTCCTCCTCGTTAAATTCTCAGTTTACATAGGCCGCGAGACGGGGGAGAAAGGGGGAAAAGCCGAGCTAGCAAACGTCGGAACGATAAAGTGATTCGGCCGGTGCTATTGCGCCAAATTGTGCAGTTAGACGTCCGTCGATCCGTCCGTCCGCGTTGATTCCGCCGACGCAGCAGTCGCTACTACGGTATATATATAGAGAGACAACGACATCGAGTGAGCTCTCTGTGTGCGATACAGTGTAGGGGGTGAGTCTGCTGCTTTTTGCTGGACGGCACTGCTGCTGCTGCTGCTGCCAGACCAGGCGGAAAGGGTTCGATTCGCCTAACAAGGGATAACCTCGTTAGGGCCGTCGACTCTCTGGACCGGGCGTTGCGCGCGCGCGCGTTCTGTGTGTGTTTTACAAGTTAGGAATTAGGTTGATTAGTAGGAGAGAGAGAGAGAGAGAAGCCAAAGAGAATACGAACACTACTCTCCGTTGTTGCGAGCTATAGTCTCCTGCTCTTTGTGGCATGAGAACTGCACGCATGCGACGCATATAAGCTCTAGCCTATGTGGGATGGTTGCGATGTTCTTTTTCTTCATAGAGAGCTTTTTTTACGACACCGACGGCGTCTTAGCGCGTTTCAGGCTCGGCCGAGCAAAAGGGATCGCGCGACGCCAGTGACGAGCTGAAAGAAAAGGGAGAGGAGGCGTCGTCGCCTTTATATACATACTCTTGTTCCAGCTATACTTGGTTCGTTTCGTACATCGCTGTAATAATTATACGTGCGAAAATGGTACAAAGCTGCTATCGAAGCTTGATAAACTCTCGAAACGAGAGATATCGATCGTCACGGAAGTGCCAAATAATTAAACGCAATCCGAGACGCGTATAATGGATTTCCATTTTCTCCAATCAAAGCAAAGTATATAGGTATATACATTTCAGGATAAAAGTTAATACTATATACGCAGCCGGCGCGCATACAGGACGCGGCATTTAAAAGCTCGCACTTGAAAGCTTTTTCGCGTGCCCCGGCGAAAATAAACCGCAATTGCGCGGCGAGCTTTCTATCTCTAATTTAACACTTATACTCTCTCTATCCACTGAATCTCACACAACTCGCTCACCTATTCTTTTATTTTCCAGCCGCGCGCGTTAATTTAATTAATAGCAAGCGCAAACAAACGCGCAACCCAAGAGCATCATCACAGCGAGAGACGCGGCCGAAATTAAGCCCTTTCGTTAAAAGCTCTGCATCTCTCCTGTGTGACGCCGCTTGCGCGCAGGAAATTACACGTCCTTCCGCAGTCGTAAGTCCGAGAGGGAAGAAGAATCGCACGTGTATATGTAGGGAAAAGCAGTCTGCTATATATCTCGTTATAAGCGCTTACTACACGTGTATCATCCGCTTGAAAATTATTATCAATGTCTTTTCACCCCCTGCCCTCATTTGTATCTTCGTTAGCGTTTTTATCCGAGCGGATGGAGCGACCGGACGTGAATCGAATTCCGGGAGCGCGTGTACGTGCGTGCGAGTGGTTCGTTACACCGAGGGGGGTGGAAAATAGAAATCTTTCGGATCATGTTAAATTCGAAGATTATGTAGATGCCTGCAGTAGCGGGAAATGTGAGTTTTGGATTAATGATGTAATTCGAGGATAGAAGCTGGTTATTATATCGTATAGGTATTATCCGATAGATTTTTTGTTAATTAAAGTTAACGATTTGGTTTCGATATAGTAGTCGCTTTCTAGAGTATATATACGCAGCAAAAAAAAAATCATTTATGCGTGCGCGGATGGGAGACTGATTGAAACGACACTTCTACACTCGAACAATTTTTTTGTCGCGCCCCTGCGCGCGCGCTCTCATTTCTTTTTGATTTGACGAAATTCATGAGAGGGAGCAGGCGCGCGATTGGATTAAACTCGGCGGAAGTGGTTTTTCATTTCTGCGGTCTGAGATGGAATTCGCGTCTCGAGTACCGCGCGCTTGGATATAGAGGGGGATTTCTCCCTCTCTCTCTTTTTCGCTCTCGTGTCCCGCGCGACGGAGTTGTTTACTTCGCGGCGAATTGATTTGTTTTGCCCAGGAAGAATATAGTTTTTTGAGCTTCAGCCGCGACTTTTTTATTGATTATTTCATGGATCCGATGATCGTAATATAACGTCAGAATTTACACGGCATTATACGAGCCTTGGAAGCTTGGAACTAGAGGAATGAAATGTAATAGTGACTAATTAACGAGGACGAATTTTAAACTTTCAGTCGGCAAAAAAAAAGGAAACCATTTACCCAATTAGCCGGCGAGAAACGATATAATTTCAATAATTAGTAAACGTCGTTTCCAGAACTTTTATCGCTTCAACTTTGTATTGGAAAACAATTATATTCCCCCGGTACTTCAAGAGCTATTTTAAAACTCGACTTTTTTTCCTCGCTACGCCGAAGCCGCTGTATTCCTGCATTTTTGACGTCGCGGCGGTAACCGTAACTCGATCAAATCACGCAAAAAACTTTCGCCAACCTCGTGACGGAGAAGTTTGTATGAAACGTTTATAATTTTAGTTTGAAAATTTTTCATTTTCCGACGATGAAGCCGATTATATAAATACACCTCTTTGTTGTGTTATTTCGAGCCGAGAGCGTAACTTTCAATATGGTGTAGAGACTCTCGATTGCTGCGTATATCATATTGTTGTAATAAGTATACAAGTTTGGAGATATTTCAATTTGAATCGTTCCAACAATAGTATTATATTTTACACAAAAATAAGGTATTGCATTTAAAATGAAACTGAAAATACGAATGAAACCTAAGACAACTATTGACACATCAACAGTTTACAGGAGCAAAAAAACTGAAAATAGGACTCTTAATTTTTTTATCATCTCAAAGATAGAAATCAGATAAAGTACTGCCATTTTGCGTTTGGTCCATCAAGCCAACACTAATTTTTTGGTGTGCTGCATGACGTATTGGATACCGCAATAATCTTAAATTTTACCGAAAATTTTCGTTGATAATGACTGCATCTACTGAAAGTTATGTCTATCAAAAACTTGACCAGGTAACTATTCCTTGAAAAAAAAGGTCTTCTATATTTTAGCAGAGAAATTCTCAATTTCCCGTAGACTCTAATTGTCAGACGCAGTACCACACACTTCCCCCCACGATTAAACAGAATATACAGCGCAACAAACAGTATTCCAGCCCGAAAATCAGACACAGCGCAATTATGATTCTCTCGCGATTCTTACACCTCGTCCCCCTTGACGGTTCGAGCAATTCTCTCTAACGGCAACTGCGGTATATAGAGACTCGATTCTCACCCTCTCTCTCTCTCTCTCTGCGCGCGCTAGTTTTCGTTTAAGATTAATTATCTCTCCGTCTGCCGCCGTAGCGTCGTCTTCCTCTCTTTGGTCGACAGCAGCAGCGGCTGTAGCACGTTGTGCTGCTGCAACAACTACTTGGACCCTGTGTGCGCAAGCAAGCAAGTTGGGCAAACCTCAGCTTCTAATAATCATCTCTCTTACTCTGTCTCTCTTGAGCTCAGCTGTGTGTGTATGTGTATTCGGTATTGTATTGGGTCGTCTGGCTGGCATTCGGTCTTTCTCTCTGTGGACAAGCGACAGTCTCTACGCGAGAATTAATCGAGGGACAGAGACGCCGACATCATTAGAGACAACGAGACGTTCGTTCCTCGGAATGGAGAGCAAAGTGAAAGACGCGGCTCATCTTGATTCACTTGCGCACGGAAATGGATAAAAATTCCTGAGCTTAATTATAATAACCAACCCAGCGCTCCTACTGTGTGCCTTGAAACTAAAAGCTCCTCTATATAGAGAAAGTATATAAAAACTGACAATTCACTGCGTGAATCAATCACCTCCACGTCGCGTGACGCGCTAATCGCTCCGATATCCAGTCCGTCGTCTATCTCCTCGAGTAATTGACGGCTATCGCTCGGATATTTACTGAATCCACAGTAAGAGAGACGGGAGGCCGAGGCAAAGTGACACCGTCGACTATATACATATACATATAACACGAACAAGAGATCGAGCGCGCGGGGTCAGCGCTCGTCGGGCGAATACTGCCGAGTAAGCTGCTGCCGGAGACTTGACCCCGGCGAGAGAGAGAGAGAGAGAGAGCACGCGCGCGACTTCGACGTGCAGCAGCAGCAGTTGCCGCCCTCCGAAAACCGCTTAATTAATCCGGCGAAGTTGAGCCGCGCTAATTGCGACCGGTCGTTCGTTCAAAGCTCGCTCTGTTACTGCTCTGGACCAGCGGCTGGTAAGGGGGTTTTTCGAGGGTGGAGTTGTGGGACAAGTGATTTTTATGGGGGAGAGCTTTATTCAAACGCTGTGGTTCTTTTTTTTAATCAAAAATTGAATCTGTTAATATATGTGTGGTTTTATTGGGTTCGGTTTATGATTTGTGGCTTTACATTGCTGGAATGGGAAGTCAATGTCCGCACGCAGTAGATTCATTTAATTTTCAGTGGCAACATCTACGTATATACAATCGATCGTCTATATCCACAATGAAAGCGACGACGTGAATAATACAACATCGTACGAGCTTACACTTCCGCTCATAGCATTTATATTCGGATAATTAAATTAAGCACAAGAAAAATCGCTCGAAACTTATTGGAAGAGACAAGCTCAAAAAGCTACTCTCGCGATATCAGGTCTTTCCCCTACAGCCCGACACATTACGCGTAATGACTCACTTCTGCTCTCCAGCAGATTCTGACTCTCTTGGACCAATTAATATTTCAATTCGAACTTTCGGCAAACTTAGCCTCGCAATAAGATGCATTGGTTGAAGGCAGCGAGTGAGATACTCGAAGAAGGGGCGACGGTAAAGAAAACCGCACTCGACGATTCGGTAACGAGTTTCGCGTTAGGCAGAAGAGCGAGGGAGAGAGAGAGCCTTGATGCTCGATGGACCGGTGTATAGGCCGATTTGCGCCGCCGCAAGTTTCGACGGGGAGTCAGTCCCGCGAGAGAGTTTGCCTGAGAGGTAGTTTTAGATACACTTTGACTTGCCGAGCTTTCGTCTTGTGTGAGAGTGAGTAATGAATTTATTTACAGGGGATTTTTGTTGCCTTTCTTTAAATATAGGTATAATTCAACGTTAAGTTTCATGTGGACGACAGAAATCGTATCAGTTATACCTACTGTATGGGATATAGACTTTGCGTAACTTTTTCGATATATTTCGCTGAACTTGTTACATACATCAGAAAACTGAAGACACTGTACACGGAATATTCTGTCTCTCGAGAAAAGGGTTAGGACAATCGGCAGCGAATTTAGGTAGCTAAGGTCACTGCGCTCATGTCTCATGTCATGTCCCTTCCTCTCTCCCTCTCAGTCGCGGAATTATTGGAAGATTTCGTGTCTGACTCAATCCGCGCTGTAACTACTGCTCCGCGCGCTGCGGTTTAAGATAATATTCCGAGTTCGAAAGTACATAGTTTGATTTGGCTCGGCTTCAATTTAAATTTATCGATGCGTATAACTTTACTTTCGACGGGATAGCTGCTATACTCTGACTCTTACTCTAATTAGCTGCGTTCGAGAGTCTTGCCAGTTTTCGAGATCGATTATAGTCGTTCAATTTATTGCTTAAAATTCGCTTGGCCGCGAGTAGCAGTTGATACTTTTTTTAGTCTAAATTGGAAAAGTTCAAGACACCAAGTTTTATAAGCTTGATAAAACTGTCAATTATATTATACATCAGAATTTAAATCATCGCAAACACACGAAAACCGCCCACAATAACAGAGAGAAGCACTCGATTCGCCACCAACCATACTGACCACCTTGTCGTCGGGTGATAATGTATTTACAAAGCGGGCCACTCAAGGCTTCATCGTCGTCGTGGCGCAAACGATCGACACCGAGAGTATCGCCCCGGAGCAAATGCGATTACGGCTTGAGGCGACTACGGAGTTTCTCTAAAAACTTGAGTCTCTGAGACAAAATGTCTCGGAAAAAAAAGAATGACTGACGCGGATTGCGGCGAATGAATCTTTGTTACGACGAATGAAAGCTTTTTTCTGGAATCAATTGGAAGAGAGAGAGAGGTAGTTTTAAAATTGAAAGTGCGACGGGTTATTTTGGAAATCAATCGGATTTTAATTAAAAATAAATACAGAAAAGAGCGAACGCTTCGTCGATGATTCGATTAAAAATGTAACCTCTCCCGTTTCGCGTTCGACTGTCTGTTATTTGCGATCCAATTAAGTAAAAAATTATTAATAACGAAAGTGCTGCGAGTACTCTCAATCTTGTTAACGCTCTAACATTTGTACAGCTGTTATATGCAGTGCGTGATGTAATACACGTGCATGTAAAGTTTCGTTCGCCGGGTTATTTTTATCAGATACAAATGGCGCGCACTTTCGGTGATAAAAAATTACGTCATTTTTACTTCGGTGAAGAGCAACGCGCGCGCGCGCGCGGAGATGTAATGGAATTCTTTCTCGAATTTCTCACGACGGATGCGTCGTAAATACTAAAGCATAAAGTGCAAAACTACTTTTGTAAGCCGGAGAGAGAAATATAAAAACTTGTGGAACACGAACATACGATTCATCCCCTTCAAATAATCTCTCAATTATATACCGAGAACCATATAACTGTTACACGTGTAAACCAGAAGATCGTGAGGACAGAGACACGAAAAGGGTCGAAGGAATCTCGAAATTTGAATGCGTTGCTGCGCGCACGTATAGACAGTTATTCGATATAGCGATAAATTCAGGCTCAAGAAACGAGCAATAAAACGAGAATCCCCCGTTCGTCGGTAAATTATAATGCGTCGTCTAATTGCGCACGCGCGCGCGCGATGTTTCGTACGTGAGGCGAGTTATTACAACAACATTATATCGTCGTTATTTATTGGGTTTTAGAGGGACTATATACTCGGGCTTTGGTCGTCGGTTATACTACTATACACGAGGTGCACTCGACTGTGGTGTGTATGTGTGTGTAAGCGATGCATCGCTCTTGCGTGCAATTTTTTTTTTTGCCTTTTTAACCAGTGTGTTGCTTGTTTTCGTTTACGATGGTTTTGTTGCCGAGAAGTCTTTGACCTTCTACCGCTGAGTAAACTTTTCAGAGAGTCATGACTTTTTCAAGGGGTATAAAAGAGTTTTATTTTTCATTTCAGCGGCGATTTCACCATGCTAAAAAATCTGTTATTTTATGTTGTTCTATATACACAAAAAGCTGTTTTACTTATGCCCTTATTATATCTTCATCAAATATTATCCGCAATGTTGAATAACAATAGGGAGTCTAGCGCATAACACTATCAATAAAACCGATAGCCCTCCAACGTTCTCTTGCTCCGTATCTGACCTTTCGACGTCTACCAGCATCCGCTTGTGTTCTACTCTATGCCACTGCAGCAGTAGTAGCAACTCGACTCTCTCTCTCTCTTGAGACTATAGGGCGCGGTCAAATTCAAGAGAGTCATCATCGCTTACAATGTATATTAACTGCGCGTATATAAGCGATATCCAGTGGGCAAATGTTGTTCATATCTCGAGTTCCCGTGGCTATATTATAACATATGTATTATTCGCTCGGATTTGGTTATATTGTGCCTCCAGTCTGATAAATCAAGAGCTGATGTTTGAAGGAAGGTATATATATCGTTGCTGCATATGTGTGTGCGCTTGCATGCGTGTTTTCACTTATGATGCTCATTTGGCTTTAGCTCTGGGCTAATGAGATGCCATATAGCGGTAATGTAATGGGCATTGGGTAAACGCCATTAAGCGCGTAATGTGGATATGTGTGTAAATGCGCGGTCAGTTATTGTATGATTACTGCCTGGAATTATGAAGTCATTTTTCTGACGCGGAACGCGGTGAGCTTCGTAACAATTTTATGACATCAGCATACGGGAGATATTTTTCAAGGAATTTACCCGTTAATTATATACAAAAGATTTGATCTACCCCGAAAATTCATGGAAAAAGTATGACGCACGCGACGAAACAACCCCGTTTCCACTGCCACGCGGCGTATCTCGAAACCTTATAGAGCCTCCGTAAGAAGCTCCTTCTCTCTTTAAGAAAAATTCCAATCTCTATATAAGGTGACTGCAGTAGCGAGGAGCTACTATACCCTTCTCTCTCTCTCAGCAGAGGTGTAGTATAGCTATATATATATAGGTATACACGCTCTCTAGCGTCAGAGAGAGAGAGAGAGAGAGAGAGAAAAAGGAGGGAAGGTGGCGCGCTCGGAATTAAGTCGGGCTTTTCGCTGCAGGCACATTACGTTTTTCGCGAAAATTTATTTTCGCAGGGCAAACTTCGGCGCGAGTTTCAGCCGCCTCGGCAACGCTCATTCTCGCTGCAACCGAGCGTAACGTCGAAAGAGCCTTTCCTCGTACCGCTTCTCTATTTCTGTCTTGCTTCTTCTCTCTCTCTCTCGCGCCTGCCTCTCTTTTTGCGCTGCCGCCTTCGGTTTTACCTTTTTTTCCTCTCTTGCTCTCTCGCTCCAGTGTCTGCCGCTCTTTACGTCTTTATTTTTTTCCGATGCTACTCCCGCACAAAGGCGCGTAAAAGTTTCACTGTTGTGATTCCGAGGTTTTGTTCGTCATGTTATATACGTATATATATTATATACGTTTGTCTCTGTGTCTTTTTTTATGCATTCTCTTTTTCGAAGAAGAGATCGAGATACGTAGAAAGACAAAACAATTTTGTAATCTATATCCGAGAAGTTTAGGTATATAACCGGTAGCAATTTCAGAACCTATGAATATTTTCGTTCACTCTTCGATCCCAAATCGTGTGTCCCGGAATATATTTACTATTGTTTCCCTCTGAGGCGACCCTCGGCAAGTTTCGAGCCAACAAGAAAATGTATTACGCGCAATCAAAACAATTTTCCAAGACTTCCCTCAGACAACACGATGATTTCGCCGTCTCTCCTTATTACGGATACATATCGCGCGGCTCCTTGTGTGTATACACACACACGTCGCGTATATACCGAACAAGTTCCGCCAAAGTTTTTGTCGCCCGCGCGCGTGCAGCCTTCCGAATGGATTTTCCAGAATTTCTTCTTTTCTCTTCGAGCCGAAAAATGGGGAGGAGAGAAAAATTGCGCGCGAGCGAGAGTTTCCTTTTTTTCCCCCGAAAATTCAGAAAGTTCCTTCCATCTTCTTATTCCGGCAGAGGCGATGCGACGGAATGATATAAAACGCTGTTTGCGTTGATTTATGGCGAAATAAGGGTATTTTCTTATCTTTTTTTTACTACTACTTCTTCTTGCTATACGCGGGAGAGGCGGCTCTTATTGATAGTGGAGAGAGAGAGAGAGGGCGAAAAGTTATCTGCCGAGAAATGCGAAATTTATGCGTCTTTGATTTGAGTGGCGCGTACGTGGAATACATATTCATTGGCTATTATCGAGCGCCGCTAGATTTACAGTACTCGAATGCGTGAGTTGTTTAAAAATAGACCTTTACCAGTTTTATTCTAAAAAAGAAAAGATCGCTTGAAAATTTGACCGAAATTACGACAGGCGCGAGACAATAACAAATCTTAAAAGAAAAAAACAACGTCTCTGCGGAAGCGTGCAAGCTCGTCGAGGCAGTATAGCTTTCCACTTAGGAGGTGGATGATGAAACGCGGTCGCTCAATCCGCTCGGAATTTCAATTTTGAAGTAAATCTTCGACTTTCGGTTCAAACTGAGCTCCTTTGTCTTGAGAGACGAGAGCGACTTTGATGATCAGCCGTGTGGCGCCAACGAAAATCGAGCCGCTGCTTTCATCTTGCCGCATTCCTGCATGAATGTTGATTGCGAGTTATAAACGAGACTGACTTATATAGCGCTGAATTAGTTCTAGTTTTATGCGCATGAGGTATTTTATGCGCTGCTTTGCGGCCGGGAGTTTTGTTGAAAATAATTTCGGGCGGAAGTTTGCTGGTAATTAGGTACTTACTCGCCAAGTTTTCAGGAGAGCAGAGAATGTTCCGGACGAGATTCGACATACCTGGAACAAAACAATGAAAATAGATTAAGAACAAGTTTTTCTTATAATTCTTGATATCTCCAAGTATACTCTCGTATTATTTTTAATCCGAATGATATACAAGTAATGAACGCAATTACAAACACACGTTTATTATTAAACGATAGCATAAGTAATAAGCTCAGCCAAAAATAAACCCAGCCAGTATCGACGCAATCAACCTCGTTTTTTTTCCTCCCCCTCCAGCCGCAGTAGTAAGAGTCAGGTAGTAGTCAGCCATCGAACCCTCCTTTCTCTCGTCACAAGCGACGCGTGTGTGTCTATACGGTTCTATAAATGGCTCTCTCCTCCACCTACTCTTATATATACATCGTGTCCATCGATAAACAAGAATAATAAAGCGAAAGACGTAAAGTATAGTGTAATACAGACATTAGAAAATCACGCCCACTTCCTAAATCATTCCTCATCCTCCCTTGGCGAAGCTCGAAAATGGATTAACAGTGTCCCGGGCGAAGCCGCAGCGTCGGGGACCGCGCAATCCATTCCGTTTCTCGGAATTCTCGCTAAGCACCCTCTTTAGCGCAAAACCACCGGCGCAGCCGCAGGCCTAGATGCAGTCGGCCGATTAAGACGTCGATAAATAATATTAATTGCCGAAGCCGAGGCCCCTTATAACCCCTCTCTCCACGTCGCTCTTTTCCTCTGGGCGCGCGAGTTTAATCAATATCCCGACGAGAGAGAGAGAGAGAGAGAGCGAAGCCCTGCGTTATATATAAGCAAGAACACGTCGTGCTCTCGGCTCTCGGAACTTGCCAATGCGCTCGATCAAGTGGCGCGCGCTTTGCGTGCGAGACACGGAGCCGAGCTGGCTGATACCTATGGCTTTGTTGGGAGGGGGGGATGTTTTGATCTTTTGCTGCTGTTATTGGGAAGCGGTATTCGCAGTCGTGGGCTAGTAACTAGATACGTATTATCTAGATGAGTGGAAGACACAAAAAGTATCTTTATTTACCTTTGAAAAATCTATATAGATACCCGCGTATTTTCAGACGCAGTATCTTAACCAAAAGTATGTAGATACAAACTTCAAGATACGTTTTATATATTATGTATCTGAATAGATAAGTATCTAGATACACACTTCAAGATACTGTATCTGAAACTAAAGTATCTATATACAATATATTTATAAGGCAAATAACGTTTTAAGTTCTTAGTAAAAAGTTTAAAAGAAAGGTTAGCTGTGCGTTTTACAGTACTTTTTTTTTAAAAGTATCTGTTTCTTTTTCTTTTTGGATAAGATATTATTTCGATTTTAAAGATATCCAAACATTCATGACTTGAAATTTCTCAACACTTTCAAAGCTCCAGTTAATAATACAATAACAAAAGCTTCACACTTCTGTACACGCACGACGAGTATTGAATTAAAATTGGAAAAAAGAAAAACTAATTGCGAGTACGTGAGCCCCGATACGACACGCGCGACCAAGCGTTTCGTGAAAATACCGATAACGATCGACTTTCGAAAGGAATTATCTCCCGACAACATATATATATATAACATTGCGTCTGTCTCGAATTATCGCGCACGATGGCTCTCCCTCTCACATATACACGAGCGTAAAGGTGACAGCGATCACAATCGGCTTCTGCGTGTTCACTTGTACCGTTGCTGTATTTTTCCCTCTGCTACTTCAACGCAGGTAACTAACCGAGGGCTGATGAAGTTCGGTATTACAGGGCTATGCTATAGTAGTATACGCGCGACGGCGTTTTGTAAAAAGGCTCGAGAATATCGATTACGGCGAGCGAGCGTTGCTACCGTCAGATTAAAAATTTACGCTTTTTAATCAATCTGCCTGAAAGTTTTATCGGCGAGTGAGCTGGCGGCTCGCGTAATTTTTTTATTTTTATGATGCAGGTGAGAAACATTAGCGCGTGTACACGGGCTTTTTTAGTTTTATTATTCGAGGATATATTTTTTTTCTTCGTCGGATTTTTGTTGGAAAGTTTTACGAGCAGTAAAGGTGAGAATTATTTCCTTATATGTTTGGACGATGATGACGACGAGGCAGTGGGAAGATTCTTTTATTGAGGAAGTTGAGAACGGGTTTTTCTTTTACGGCGAAGATAAGCGTTGAGAAGAAAATTTCCTTACGTTGTTCAAAATAATTTTATAGTATTGAACGTTTCTTATCGATCTTTAGTTCAATTAATAAAGCTATGAAAATTACTATCGATCAACGTCAATCTGTTAAAGCTTCTCATCACTGATAGAGACGGGAGAGTGACACGAGAACAATGCGTTTGCCCCTTAAAATATAAAGCTAATGAGATTTCCGAGCCCAGACAACTCGAATATGCAACTCGATTCAACATTTACTTAATCGACGCATGATTAGTCCTTGGCTCTGGCTCTTCTCTCACTTTCTCTCGCTCTTGTGCTCCGTCGCCGACAAAAACACAATTCACGAAGAGCGAGTCTAGAGAAAGAGAGAGAGAGAGAGAGAACGAAGTTGGCAAGCGAAAATCCGCCAAGTGCCGATCGGGTAACTCGTTCGTTGACGCTACTGCTGCAGAGAGCGAAGTCGCATTGAATTCCGATTGAATTTCGTACGACAAATGCCGAAGGGACCTTCGACTTTGGAGCAGCGACGAGGACTACCGGAAGAAAAGGGCAACGTCACCCGAAGAGCGGCTGAAACGAGAACCAGAGATTAAAGGAACTAAGGAGAGAGAGGCGGGAACTTTCAGAACGAGATTTCAAATAAATTAATTGAAAATTCGTAAAATGTTGGACTGAAACTCAAGAGTATATAACTTTTATATTCATTAAATTTAAATAAACAATATTGGCTATAAGCATTCCGCAGCGTCAGCATTCAAATAAAGAAAGCCACAGCGGAAAAATTGTCCACATTCCCGCAACCGCAGCGGTATAGAGGTAGTGAACTTTTTCCGCTCACACGTCATCGTCAACTCCTTGCAACCTCAACAGACGGACAGACTGTACGCCGGACAAAGCAACGCAGCAGCAGCAGCAGCAGCGAAGTCGCGCAGGAAACTTGGACCGATAACAAATGGCCGAGTCTGGCTCCCCGGCAACGTCCAAACTCTCTCTCTCCCTCTCTCTCTCCTGGTAGTTTCGCTCTCCGGTAATTCCGGGCGCGCGAGCGGCCGACAGGCGCTCGTAAGTCACGGGCTCAAACGAAGCGGTGGGGTATACTGCGGCCAGGTATTAATTACAGTTTCAGGCGGGCGCGCGCGATCACTTATCGCCGAACCTCAATACCGCAAGCTCTATCTCTCTCTCTCTCTCTCTCTCTCTCTCTCTCTCTCTCTCTCTCTCTCTCTCTCTCCTCGGGCTGAGGGACCGGACTGTCCCAGAATTCGAAATTTTAGCCAAGCGCGTAGGAATCCGACGAATCGATTATTGGCATTCTCGTGTTTCAATTTTACGCGGCGCCGGGGCACCGACGCGCATTCTCCGAGCCTCTCTCGTGAAAATGCTTTTACCCAAGACGAAACTATTAAATTTCGGAACGCCGACGTATTACCACTCTATTGCTCTATTAAAAACGTCGCGCTGTGTGGTCTGGGAGATCGAAAAAAGGATCGTTTTTATTTGTTTCTTTTGATTGTATTTTCTGTTTACTCGTGATGTTTTTTATATATTATAGACCATTTCAACGAGTATAAATTGCAGTAGGTGTTATATTGTTGTATATATGTTAAAACAATCAGAAATTACTATATATTCGTATATATAGCTATATATGCAGTCCTGTAAATTGGGGGAATACGTTAATTGTTTGGATTCCTTATTACAAAACAAACACATTTTCAATGTGATTCTAAATGCATCAAGATTTCTGATTATTTTTTCAGTCCATCGGACCACTGTGCGCCGGTGAGCGAGTTGTATTTTTTTTGCGGTAGTGAGAACGGTCGAAAATTGAGATTTATACGCTGACAGGTTTTATAAATCAATTTTTTTTTCGATGTGTTTGTTTGTTTGTTTAGGGTTTCCTTTTTTTCGGTGGATGGAAGAAGGGCGATTTTTCTACGACTGCGGCCTCGCTCGCCAGTCATCAATCGTGGAAATGGAGGCAATCGCGGACGACTGCGCCGCTGGGGATTCGCGAAAATAAATTTCGCGTTAAAAAGCCATTAAACGCGAACAGGTTGTGTATGTGTATATATATGTGTATGAGAAACGCGACGGAGAGAGTTAACGCGTTATGCGTTTCGCGGAGATGGGAAACTATATAGAGACAGTATATACGAGGGAGATGGGTATGCTATGCGTGCTGGAATTAGGCGGGGAATTCGAGACTATGTCGATCGGTCGATCGGTTCGAGAGGAAGAGTTAAATTCGTTTTTCTTTTTACATCGAGCGTCAGTAACATTGCATTTAATTGGTTCTAAATAATTAAGTTAAACCCGCCTTCTGTTAGCGCTCGTAATTTTACAGACTCTGGTTATAACAGCCTTGAATTTTATTCAATCTGAAATTGTGCCTTAACAAAGGCAAGTCCATCACTGCACTCGTCAATAAAAATCACATGCCAATCCCAAAATCAGACGTCCGCGCGCACATGAAACATCCGAAAACTCTCGTGTCCGCCTATATTCCATCCAAGCGTGAACTGCACACACAAAGCCTCTCGACGAAAGAAGATCTGGATTCGCGCGCACATCAGACAGACGCAAAAGCAGCACGTGTCATCGTGATCGCGAAATAAAGAGAGAGAGAGAGCAGCCCGATATAATCAAATTTGCGGCGCACAGCTGACTCGCGATAATTGAACGAACGCGAAGAATCGTCGGCGATGTCGGTCGGAAATAATGGGCGGCGCGGCGGCGCGTGGGAAAATCAGGGGGCGCAGTGTTCTCGATTCAACGGCTATCGAATCGAATTATATGAGGGTAACCTTTTCGGATGTTGTATAGACTCGATGCTGCTGTCAAGGTTAGCTTTGGTTTTTATCGGGTGGGTAGGTATATAACTGTTGAATGCTATGAGTCTATGCTTTATGCGTGAAATGCAAAGTTTTTACGGTCGATTATTATGCATAAGATTGTGAGATGTAATTTTTTACTCTCTCTCTAATGGTTCACTTTCGTGTTTTAAATCCAAGGAGAAGATTCAAGAAAATTCATGGCAATGAATAAATTTTGAGAATTCAAGTTTGTTAGAGTGAAAAGATTCGTTGGAAACAATTGGCACTATTTCACAGTGGATCGGTATAAATTACCAGCCGTTACGTGCAATCTTACACGAATCCGTAACGAATCCAACTCCATTTCCATTCGCATCGATTAACTTGTAAAAAAGAGGGCGGCAATCCAATCCACTCTAATCTAATAAAATCTAATTCTCGTCCATCTCTTCGTGTCTGTTTCTCTTTGGCTCGTCTTGTGCCCGCCTGCCTGCTGCACTGCTCTTCTTTTGCTCTACACACCATCCACTCTTGCAATGCACCTATAGGTATATATACGTGTAAGCGTTCGAACGATCGATTTCCAAGTCCATGGATAGGATGTCGGATGGTGGAGAGCAGCGCAGCTCTCTTTGCTTCTGAAATGCCTTTCCTTTTGTGCTCGCATATAGTTGCGGCATTTCTTTTTCTATCGCTACTACCCGGCCCTCTGCTCTCGCGTGTTTTTAGTTTGAAATGATGAGGGATCATTTATGAATAATAATTTATGTATACTTGGTTGCCTCCTGTTAACTAGCTATTAGTTTAGATTAGAATCTAAAGTTTTAGCACTGCTGTAGAATTACTTATTAATAAAAATGCGTTTTTTAGGAGGGGGTTATCCACTTGTAGCCTTCTTTAGCTTAGCAAGTGACTCCTGCATTCACCCGGAAATGCCTGTATTAGGAAAACCCGTTCCAGATGTTCATTGTATTTGGATACATAATGTTCCAACTGGATGTGTAGGTCACATTCCGTGGATTTAGACACCGAATTAGAACATTTCGCTCACTTTGTTTGAAACAAGACCTAAAGGATCATACATAGTCTCGATAGCGGTCACCCAAGTAGTAACCTCGGTCAATGCTGATTAATTCCGACGAATGCCTGAGGTGTGGATCTGCCACTCCACCAAAGTCTCGGTTTATTTATTTACATTTATTTACCAGAAAACAATAATGTCGTTAACACATTCGACTCAACTGACATCTACACAGAGATACGTACATTGAATATCTGTTCGTAGATCTGGTCGCAATAACACTTACAAAACTTTCATATTAAAAGTTACAATCTACTACAAACTTTTCACCTTACAATAACATTTTGATATTAGAGATATTATTATAATACATCGGACAGTTCATCGAAAATATTGTAAAAAAAGATATTAGAAATTATCAAAGATAAAAACAAAGCCACGCACTCGCCGGGTTCCATAAAGCGAAAACCGATCAACCCACACCGCTCTCCAGCAATATGACAAGCTCGAGTAAAATCGCCGTGTAGCAGCGCAGCCAGCTATTAGCGCAGACCCAGGGAATTGATTCTCTCTGTTTACCGTCGGTTACCAGAGAGCTAGCCAGTATAGCTTTGACCCAGAGCTGAAAGCCGCACCGCTAGACGAGGGTCAGCCCGATGACTTTTGCGGCGCGCGGATACGCGATCCGTCTCTATACATCCCGGAGTCTCTACTCTTTATCGGCTCGTCTCTTTTTTTTTGCGCGACACAGGAGAAGGAGGAGGATGGCTCCCGCCACGTGTGACGTTGATCTATGCGAATTAGGACGACGGATGGCCTGGGTTACTGCTGCCTCGGGTCGGTCAGTATTTTACCATGTAGCTTTCGTCTTGTTTCGTATATAGTAGAGTTAAAGCTTTTATTTTTGTTCGTTTATAAAGTTAACTTTAGCAGGAGTTTTTTTGAATTTTAATATTGGAATTTCAATGGAATTCTAAAATGCTTTGGAAAGCACGTCAGCGATGTGATATGTATTTTTTTTTAACTTGCGCAATACTTTTTGGTAATATCAAACATTTTGCGTCAGTTACATGTCAGTTATGCGAGCGAGAAGCGTTCCTACTTTGATATAATTTCCGTTTGTTACTGGCTGCAGAAAAATTCTCAACATTTTTCCTGCCTCTTGGAATCCCGGTTGGAATTAATGTTACCTTCAGAATTACTTTTTTTCAAAGAGATATAATTGCTATCTACAGCATAATTAATTAAATTATTTTCGCTCTGAAAAGTTCTTGTATACTGCAATATATCTCTTCAAATTAACCGTTTGCACGGGGAGAACTGGTGTAAATACAGCAAATTTAAAAATGATGAATTAAAAAATCAAAAACTCCTTCCATCCGAATAAACTACCCTTCTGACCCCTTTGAGATATCCCTCGCTACGTACTTTTTCAACAATACAAAACTACGTGAACTAAAATTAAAAGTAACGTCTACTTCGATCCAAACGAACGTTCTAAAAATTATTAAAACAGTTTCCACTAACAGCTTCACGTACAAAGCAAAGAAAGAATCCTTCAACTCTTTTTAGAAGTTCCTCCCCTCTCGCGTCCAGCAGCATCACATATCTCTCCATCCATCCATCCATCTATCCATCTCTGTTCCAACTCGCTCCTGCTATACCTATACATATATATATGTCTCGCAATGCTCGTGCTCTACCGGCCAAGTTGGAAGCGCGCTGCTGCAGTGTGCACGGCGTTGACAATAAATGGCTCGAGATGGTTTTTCCGCGAGGGCGGAGGCCGTGATTTATTACGTCGAAACGTCGATATGGGAGGGCGGAACCAGAGGAGGAGGGAGAAAACGAGCCGCGGAATTCGCAAGCTCCGTTTTATATTCCCGGTGCGTACGCGGCTGCTTTTATTTCTTTTTCTATTAGGCGTGCGCGCACTCGCGGCTTTTTTTTGCAGAGGCTTTGATTTGTACGGATTAGATTAGCGGGTATAGCAGCGGTGCTTCTGCTGGTGCGGTGGTTATTTTTTTTTGTTGGGTTTGCCTTTTGTTGAAAGTGCGATAGGGATTTTGAATTTTACATTTTTTGAGCTACGATTGGTAGAAGAAGATTAGAGTTAATATGGGGAGGAACGTTTTTTGGAAGCGTACTAGATTAAAAATCTAAAAAGAGAAGCTTAAACTCTGGTATTTTTGGGATTGCACTCTATTACGAGCCCTTCACAATTTAGTCGCGGGAACTGCAAACGCAATTTCCTTTTCTTTCCAAACCGTCAAACTGTGTCGTATTCCAAAAATACAGTCATCACATCTCTCGATTAGCATAAAGGGGTGCGATAAAGCAAACTAGTTTTCTCCCACTAGCTAGAATTATAAAAAAGAAATAACCCAGCGCAACCCTTCAGTCGTCTGAAATGATAATTTCACAGCCATTTGAGCGTTGCAGCGGATGACGACTCTATAATACTCGCTCTCACAGATGAGCACAGGGGGTAACAGATCGGCCGTAGCACATTCGATTAATTATTGTGCATAAATTATCCACGGAGCGACTATCGCGTAACAGCTCCTCTTCCGCGTGACGCGGCTCTGCCTTTATTAAAAACTAATTTAATGAAAGATATGAAACGGCGCGCAGGCGCGCGTAGATGAAAAGGTGAGGATTTATGGGGTATAAACTGCGCACAGACTGGATAGGACGTTACACAAGCGATGGAGAAGGGGTTTGAAAACGTAATGAAGGGGAGCTCCCGCTGCCGTCGAATCATGGGTGCGAATCGAATTTGTCTTTCATCTGGAAAACCGGGCATAAAATATTCATTAAAACTCTCGCCTGCCATTGCTCTCTCTCTCTCTCTCTCCTTTCTTTCCAGTGCGCTGTTACACTATTGAAGATCCAATGTCTTTCTCACGCGTGAATGGGTTATGTACACACAACAACTGTGTGTGGATAAAGAGAGAAAGACACAGAGAGAGAAGGGCCGACCCTTGCGCGCAGTATATCATCTATGTATGACTAGTTGAAAGGCTCTATGATTACGCTTGAATAAAATAGTAACTGATTGCTAGTTCTTTCTGAAATAGTGATGACAAACCGCTCACGTGTCAGTTTGAACGACGTCATTGACCTTGTACATGTTTTGCCTACTCGACCGCTGCTCTCTATTAGGTATTTATAGAAGTAATATTATAATTTCAATAACCCTGGTAGAAACTATCGGCATTTATTGTACCATTTCGATGACTATGATGGCGATAAACTCATCTAAGACGCTAAGGTATATGTGGAGCTCTTCAGAAATGTAATAATAAAAAATATACCAAGGAATGCCACATATAAGAACACTGTCAATGGTCAACTACGTGGAAATAATAATAATAGTAATAATACAAGTTATGGTGGGGGAAATTGGAAAGCGCCACCTATCGTCGCTAGCCAGAGACTAGAGATCCGAAAAGTTGAAGCGGTTTTCTTTTGCAGCTACCATGGCTTGATGGTGCAACTACGACTGATATTCCGCATGATTCCATACCACTATAGCGTGCATCGGATCTTCTTTCTGCGTGTGTAAGTTGAAGAAATAAGCAACGCAAAGGCACCATTCAATTTCTCTCTGGATCCCGAAAAATGTTGCCGATCCCGTCAAAGAATAAAGGAAGAAGACCCGATAGGGCTTTGAGATGAAGCCAAGAGGAAAACGGTCGAATTCTCTCTCTCTCTCCCTTGCGCGTGCACTTCTCCTCTCCATCGTCCCCCTTCAATCTCGACGACGACGGCGTAACTTTGTCAGCTTACGACGGCAACTTGTCACTCATCTCGACGACGACGCTTCTTCCGACAAAAGAGAAAATTCCGAAAACACATAATACAGGCGCGCGCGGGCGCGAAATCAGGTCGTAAATATACCGCTGAAGTGACGTCGAAACACGCGTGTATATAGTAGATGCTGCACTTTATTACATATTCTCGTAGGTAGAACATCCTGGAGGTAGATGTAAGAGAGGTTGGATTTCTAAAGGTTTCGCGGGTGTTATTCTAATTTAGCGTTATTAGCTATGGAATTTAATAAAGAACATGTGCAGAGATTCCGCAGTATGTTAGTTCATGCTGTACTTATGCTTTATATTCCATATGCATATCTCTTATATTAACAACATATTGTAGAATTCTTGACGACGAACTAAATAAATCACGCGAAGAATCAAATTTCCCATAACGCAAAGCGACACCATCGGCTCGAACCCAGCAATCTTCCATTCCACGGACGAAGACCAAAAAATCTTCCACAACCCTCAGGGTCGAGATAGAACCCGCGAGAGCGAGATAACAAGCGCCGCGAACCCAGACACACACACGCACGTGCGAGCGCGACTCGAATAAGTAATAGCGTGTAATACAGAGAAAAAGTGCGAGCTCGAAGTAAAAAAAAGAGAGACAGAGTAGGCGCAAACAGAAGTAAGACACGACCATCGGGCTATGCGAGCGCGGGAAAAGGAGAGTTGAGGGGCGAACTTGTCGACGACGAGAGGTCCCAGGGATACGCTTGTACATGGAACGGCACTTACACCCCCGCACTGCTCCTCGAAAGCTTCCCTTCTCTCTCAGACGCCAAATCTCACCCCGTCGCATCGCACGCAGTCGAGCTTTCTCTCGCGGGAGAGGTGCAAGCGGGAATTACACGCGCGCAATATTCTTTGCCACCGATTGAGAGATGCCTTTTCGAAAGCGACGTGTCTCTGTGGATATACAACCAAGAAGAACATATATATGTGCTAGCGTTTGTTTTGAAGGCATGAGAATTTCACACAAAGTGAGCCGCCGAAATGACCATCAAACTTTTCTCGAACTAAAAAAGCTCCCCGCGAAAGAAATTATCCAGCACTTTTCCAGCCCGAAAAAGTTCTTCCATAACTTCACGAGAAAGAGAGCGTGGTGACGCTCTAATTAGGCCTCCGAAATGTACCCACCTCTCTCAAGACCTTGAGTGCGCACTTTCAGCCCTCCCCGTATATATACCACGCGCGCGTCCGTTCGCCCGCACCTGCCTGCGGGCTTCGCATTCTCTCCGTCTCTCTCTCTCTCTCTCTTGGAGTAAATCTTTGTTTACAGCGAGGGACGGTCTTTCTCCCTCTTTCTCTCTTGAGAGGGACCCGTGCTTTTTCGAGCTGTGTACGGTTGGTGCGGCTTTTTTTCGGGGAAAAAAGAGTATAGGCATGGTGCGAAGTGCGCTTTTGTCGTTGCTGGATTTATATTTGGTTTAACGCTGGCTTGACTCTGAGCTTATTTAATTATGTATTGCGTTAAGTGGCTACTGCTGCTGCTGCTGCTGCTCGAGAACGCCATTTCGTTAAGGGGATTCAGGGATTTATATTTGTTTTTTTTTCTTCCGGGGGAAGCTTTTTAGAGTTGGAAATTATTAGAACAGCATGATTTACTTACGAGTTTAGATGTGAAAAAGTTCGTGGACGTATCAGCTTGAAACTAACCTGCAACAGAACAGAAAACAAATATTTTAGTGTGTGTAGTATTATAAAAATAATGCAGCTGAAACGCATTTACTGAACTTACGGCTTAATAATAAGTATTATAAGACGTGAAAAATCATCCCGAGCACTCAGCTATATATTATTTACTTTACGATTTTCCAGCGGTAGTCTCGGGGCTAAATTTATTACACCGGCCCGCTAAAAGCCGTATTTTATTCCAAAGAAAAGCTCCGCACGCGCGCCCGCTCCATTTTTCAATACAAGCAATACTTTTTCATCCGCGGCGGTGTATAGTGGCACACACCGGAAAAAGCTTGATTGAAAATTTTCGCTCGCTATGTTCTTCGCCATCTGACCGCGAGAGAGACCCTGAGAAAATGATTTTCAATTTTTCGTCCCGAAAAAAAAGGGCGAGACCTGTATATATATACACACACACATGGGGAGTATACGCGTACAATGCGCATATAACCCGTTCCATCAAAACGCGCCGGAATAAAGAAAAGCTTTTAGCCACAAAAGAATCCTATCAAAAAACACGAATCGACCAGACTATTTTTTTCAACGTCCAACCCATATGCCCTCGCTCTCTCTCCCCTTAACAAAGCGTCGCGGCTGCTACTATCGAAAAAAATGTCCCCCGTTAAAAAAAAAAAAACTCAACCACTCAGCACTCGGGCCAAACAAAATCAAAGAAAGAGTACAGAGCGAGCGAAATCGGCGTCCATTAAAGCTACCGCTGAATATTTCAAATCGCCAAACGACATTAGCGACGAGAACTACTGCTCTGCTGCATGAATATTCCGGGAATCTCTCTCGGGGGCTGCCTTCAGCGCCACCAGCAGCAGCAGCGGCGTCTAATTTCTTTTTCGCGGGGCATTAACATTGCCCGAGGAGGTAGAGAGAGGAATGAGACAGCTTGCGATTGTGTGAGAAAATCAGCATGTGCATTTCCGGGGGACACGATTCTACCGAGGAAAGGACTTATTTATGCGGAGGTGTTTGGCATTTGCATGGGACCCGGAATGCCGTAGGATTAAAGACTTGGATTTGGGGAAAGTGGCGCGAAGAGTTGCTGCTGAGAAGAGACTCTTGGGAGTTGGTATTTTTGAGGAATTTCGAGGTAGAATATTTCTCTTCTACCACTATATTTAAATGAACAATTATTATTCTCCTATATAAATCGACAGCAAATACCTCTGATACATTCGTAAAAAAAGTGTCTATACTACACTAAATTGCAATTTCAGTTTATTATCAAACCAACTATAGAAAAGAAAAAAGAACGCGCGCGTACATAATCCGCATCTGTTCTCCATGCGCACGCGAAATCTCGTTTCTCTCTCAGCTCTCGCCGCGGGCGCATCGTCTCATTCCCAAGAGCAGCGGCAGCAGCAGCCACGGAATCAATTAAAGACGAGTTACTCTCTCGGCGGGTGAAAATTTATGCGCGAAAAATTAACAAGTCAGATCCTCCGGCTCTCGTTAGAGCTGGCGCTGCCACAGCGCTTCGACATCGTATTATAACGGAAATAATGGAATGATAAGCGGCTGTCGCTCGCACACGGATTTCGCTGAGATCTCTTTAATTGACGGGGGGCGCGAGCTTGCAGTGATTTTATACCCCTGCACACGACGCCGCGGCCTATTATATATAACACTGAAAGCTTTATACTCTCCTGCGAGAAATATATATAGCTTTGTCTATAAAAAGATGACTCTTTAATCAGTTATAAACGGTGATGACGGACGCGAGGAAAAATTGCTCCGCAAAAGTGTTATGACAGTATATATAATATAGTTATCTCAAGCACTGCACTGCACGTCATATAGGTATAGGACGAAAATAAATCGTCGTATGGAAATGACGAGCGCGCATTACACGTCCCCTCATATGCATAATACTCGTAATACGATCCGTAATAGCCTCGAATATGCGAATGCAAATGCGCATTAAAATATCGCGCGCTCTACCTCCACTGATCACATCACCCAAGGCGAAAGAAAGCTCCTCTCCCCGGAATAACTTCGTTCCGCGCGCGCGTGTCGATCGCGAAATTAAACTCCCTATCCGATATCGACTCTATGGCTGTATATAAGAGTTAGCTGGATTTTCTTCCTGACGCTCACTCTCTCTTCCTCTCGTTTTTTATCGGTTCGACTAATTTCACGTAAAAAGACAGAGCGCGGGCTAAAGTTTTAATTACGTTAATTAGCGCCTCAAGGAATTGGGAGGATGTATAGCGTGACGGGAAAACACACGAGAAAACGACAAGCAAAAGAGATCATATTACGCGGAGGAAGACAGCGATGGCTTCGAGGGTTACTTAATACAGCGCCTGAATGTCAAAAGCTTGAATGAGCTTCTTGCTTAGAAGGGAACTCAACCGACTGATACTTAAGATGATGAGGGAATTTTCGAAACTCGAAGACTTGATTTTCTGGTGATCTCGATACTTCTTTAAGTAACTTGATAATATCAATTCTCAGTAAACTAATCGATAATAGTTGCAAGATTTAAAGACAATTTTCATATTGTATGCTTATAATTGGATTACTTTTGGATTATTAAAACAATCTCGTCGCTGAAGTAAATTTTAATCAGTCGTTATTGCCACAAGTCGATCGACACCCAAGAACTTTAAATATTTAAAATGAACAGGAAACTAAGAAATGAATATGAGAAATAAGCGGAAACTATTATACATTAAATATAAAGCCAGACATGCGTAAAAAGCGTTTGATCACAGGGCGAAAAACGGGCAATTTTTACACTGAGAGAAATTATCCTTTTGAATCAAAATTTCTGTCGAAATTATTTTCTATTTGGTTTCCATATTGTATGTGAATGTTAATTTTTTTCCATTGGGTTTCCGTATATCCATTCTTATATAAGAATTTTGAAGTAAAGTGATTCTACTTGAAGCAAATAGAATCCATTCAAATAATGAGGAATATTGTTGCTCCAAAATGATTTTTACTTTTCACAGTGTATTTAAGATTTATTCCTTTTGGTTGAAAAGGGCATTTCTGCCAGTGTATAATAAGTGAAATCGATTTCTACCAGAACAAACGAGATTTAATTCAGTTTTAAAATAAACAGCAGTACTGAAGTTTCGTTTTAGCGTCAATTGCAGCTGTCTGATTAAGAGGAAAGTGTCATTGCGACAAAAATAAATATCGAATTTTTGAATTAATTGTCTAAATGTATCAAGATAACGAGATATGCTCTAAGCCGATAATGCTCGCTGATGTCAAACGAAATGGAGAACTTTCAAATAAAATAATTACAAAAATACGTTTCAGAGATACAAGTTTGATACACTGAAAAGTAAAAAAAAAACGATTTCACTTCTAAGTATCTTTCAGAAGAACATTTTTTCCAATACGAAAACTTCGTTTTTTATTATACGCGACGTTGGACTTTCTGTAATCTCTCTCTCGCAGCGATGCATAAACATAATACACAACACGCATTATTCGATGCACATAATATATAATACTTCGGAAAATTGAGTCGCTCTCATTATATGAGAAAACTGATAAAATATATTGTCAAACTTTACAAGATAAAACGCGCTACGTCGGTATATTTATGTACATAATCATTAAAAGTTTGTCCATCTACTTAGTTTGCCATCGACTTTTATAATACGTAAATATATATATATATATACATATATAGAATCGCGTACATTATTCACTGTATTCGTACTAAACTTTTCCATCAGATAAGAGGGTGTAAAGTGTACACGAATTCGTACTCGCGAGAGCAGCGAGAAATTATTCCTGCTTCGCCATTTGCATCTTTTAAAACGTAATCGTACTTCATTAACTCGCTCTCGCGCTCGCTCGCGCTTTCGTATTATCAGTTATGTCCTTATTATTAATTAACGACTTCATACTTTTCCCGTTTAGTTTCACGATTCAACTATAGTCGCAGTATCCATTAATCGATGCTCACGCATTACAACCCAACTAAAACTTTCCAGCCGAAATTTCCAACATTTACTGATTGATGAATCACCAACGCGGGAAATTCAAATTCAAAAAGCCATCCGTCTAATCTCTTTTTGCTAAGCTCGCAACATTATGCTTCGCCAGTCATCTTTTTCAGCTCATCTAGAGGAGGCTGACTGTCTAGCGCAGGGATTTATCGCAGCTCGCAAACTATCTTGCAAGCTCTGATTTGTTTTCATTCGCAGAAGTGCAGATAAATTATCGGCGCCGCAGCTGTTAACTCTCTCGTCCAAGAGAAAAAAGCGACGCGTTAGGTGAAAAGAGAGAAAGAGAAACACTTTGCTCGTGCGTCAAAGGCGACCTTCGCGCGCTCAATTCCGAGTCAGTCTTTGGAAGACGCGCGAGTAAAGGTTTTAAGAGAGATTTGCGAGATGCGCGAAGGAGATTAGAGAGACGAGGTTCTGTGGGGCGACAAGGCCGATAGAGTTTGCGGGCGCTTCGATGAATCTTTACGGTCGCCTTGAGAGCGGTCGATGCGATTGGACGATTCTTGTTTTAGTGTTTTTTAAATGCTTTCCATTCGCGAAGGAACAAATTCGTTCTACACAGTGCAATGTCTATAATTATTCAGAAAAATAATAAGCAAAATGTCAAGTGAAGAATTTACTTTTCCCAGAGCAGCAACTCTTCTAACCCTCGAGGAAAAAACACAAAAAGGGGGAGCAATTTGAATAACGAGATACGAAAAAATCCATCACCGAAATCTCGCAAGCAATTATTCATAGAGCCTAATGCGGAAAATAAAGCCGCAACACTGCGCGATATCGCGAATTCCGTCGCGCGCGCGCGAACCCTCCTCCCATCCTGCTGCTCTCATGAAAGTCAAATCCCGCGAAAAAGAGATGTAATCCACGGCTAAGAATCTCCTTTTCATCTGGCGCTACAGCCACACGCGCGAAGATACATATGTATGCTCTCTCTCGGCTCATCCGTGCACATATATAAAACACACCGCGCGCGTTCCTGCGACAAAATCCCGACCCGGAAAATTGATAAAACGCAGGGAGAGACAGAGAGTACGAAGTGTAGTAGTAGCAGCAACAGAAAAGTTGGCCAGTATATAGAAAAGGTGTGTGTGTGTGCTGCACTACTATACTCTAGGCCATAATTTTCCATTAACCGCTCGTTCGCGACTCTTAGCTCTCGCTGCGGGGCTGCCTGCGTAGATAACAATCTCGAAATAATGAAAATCTATCACCTTCTGAAAAGCATAACACCTCTCTCTCTCTCGCTTCGTCTCTGTTATACTTCTGGTCACCCTATCTCTGTGTCTCTCTCTCTTATACCCCGACACCAGCAACCACATAGTCGAGAGTTGGTTCGTTCGCTCGTCGCTCTCTCCTACGGTCATGAATAATTCAACGGGCGTCGGCCGAAGCCATCCATGCCTAATCTACGGGACAAGTGGAAACAATTTTCGTTTTCCCTTCGTCGAGCTCGCGAGGGAGGTCTCGGGAAATATAGCTGCGAACAGGGAAAAAAAAATTGTGCGTTGTGTGGAAAAGTTTTCCCATCGTGTCTTCTCGGCGAGAGTAGAGGCCGGGGGATATCCTCGAGCGATGTATACAGGAGTGAATCGGGTAAATAAATAGGAGGAATTTTCGTTTGTGTCTTCGGCACACGACGACTGCGGATTGCGGCTTGACCTACTTTTGCGCACGGGGGTCGAGGAATTTTTGTATAATGAATTATGGGGTGCTATAGCGATGCGGCGCGCCTATACTGCCATGAGTCAGCAATTAATTCGAGGCAGTTGGGGAATTACTTTTTTGAGGAGTTATGAATATATCGACGGCTAAAGGAGGGAGATTTTTCGATGATTAAAAAAAAATCCAAGGTATGAACAACAAAAGATATTATCGTCATCAACATGGCTTTTCTGACTATCCAAAGTATAAAGAAAGCTCCTCTCATTTCTCAAAACAGAACATAACGGATAGCCGAAAATCTCTTGAAACCTACCCTGACAGAAAGAATAACATCACGCACGTATATACGTTAAATCGTCAAGTTCACCCTCTACCATTGGAAAGAAGAAAAAAATCATTCTCCGAGGGTGAGCTTCAACGCGTCGACAGCTCGACGTCTAAACTCGATTTGCGCGAATTACGCTCGGCGAGCCGAGAGACAGAAAGAAGAAGATGAAGAATATATACGCACAGCTCCGAAAAGAAAAAACGTCATCCGCGGCGATGAGTCATTTTTTTTCGATATATAGGCAGGCACCAGCTGCGCAATCTCGACTCACTCCTCTCGATATATATATATATTCATCGAGGCGTCGATTTCTCCCTCTATACTCGTCGGCACAAAAAATTGATTTGACAAGATGCGGTATTGCGGGGGATTTGCGCCCCATTCATGCACCAGTTAGATAGAAAGAGAGAGATGAATGGGGAAGACGAAGGAAAGAATAGAAGCGGCGCAAGTTTTGCTCGTGTACACATTTTCGTCTGTGTGGGAATTCGCAGGGAGATAGGCTGTGTGCCTCTTTCTCTCTACTTAGTTGAGATTTTCTCGCCTCGTTCTTATTCATTCGAGTTTGAAAACTTTGCGAGCTTGTCTCTTTTTTTCTGTTATTCTCAGGCTGCTCTCCTTATCCGCGAGAAATGGAATTTATCAATCTTATAAAAATGTAAGGAATTTTTAAAGCTTCCATGACTACCAATGCGGGGATCACTTATTCGCGACGCATTATTTTATAGGAATATATATATATATATATCTCGGGCTTTGGGGGTGTATGGATTCTCGGATTAAGAAAAACGCGTTTCGGTATAATATACGCGAGGCGGTAATCTTCTTTCCGCGCACGATATTTCGGCACGCACCGAATCAAGTGCAGCGCTTCGGGGAGACGACGACGCGTGCTCTCTCGTGAAGTCTTACACACAACCCAGAGGGGACCACTTTGAATATTAAAATTCCGCACTTTGGAATTTTGCATTTTGGTTTTAGCTTATAGGTCTACATACACAATTCAAAAAGTAAAAAAAAAAAATCTTTTCGAAAGAGAAAAAAAAGTTTCCCCGGAACTTGAATTGCAGCGCTGTTATACATCATCCCCTCGGTTTCAGAAATCAAACGCAGCCCTGAGGTCGAAAGACAGCCAGGCATCGGTGCCACCGCCAACAAGCAGACAGGCGGTGGCGGCTCACGAACAGTAGGCGGGCATGCAGGCGCGAAGTCTACCTTCACACCCCCCAACACCTTTACACGAAAGCAGCCAAGCAGGGAGAAGCCGCCACTGCGTGCGCGCCCTCTCCACCATCGCGCATTGAAATTGCAAATGCGCATTATGGATATTTCCCCATAGAGCCTCAGAGTCCGCCGCCGCCGCCACACTGCTCGAGAATCCACGTCGCTTGCGCGAGAGTTGAAGGAGAGGGAGAGGCCAAAAGGGCTGTTTATTAGTGGGACTAGTCTCGCGTGATGCGAAAGCTCGAAGGAGCAATCGTGTGGCTGTATATATATATGGGTGCATGCATAGGAAAAGGGTGCGAGAAGAGACACGCTCTCGGACGAGCGAATTTGGCATAGGGTTAGACTGATTGTGTCTGTAACTGTACATACATATATGCAGAGATAGTTTGGGATTAAGGTGACAATCGTTTGTATGGTGTCTTATCGCGACGTATTCTTTGGCCTTTTGGGAGAGGACTAATGAAGAGGAATGTTTATTGCGATCGATTTCGTCGTTGCGATAGGGGCTGAAGATATATGAATCGTATGCGCTGATGATATCTAGACAAAAGAGTGAATGAATTATTTACACTTGTTTGCTCGTGTGTCTACAGCGAGTCTCTTATTTTCCTATTCTAGAGCCAATCAACGAAAATAATCGACAAATTTCACCTCAATTTTTCCCGCGTCCTATATATATATAATACAACGTTTTACTCCCGCGAACTTCAATTTGAAATTCGTTTCTCTCAATAGACACGCACGCATCCCATAAAAGCTTGAGTCAGTAGTCGTCGTCCTCCTCCGCACATCGCCCTTTCCTTCTCGCAGGAATTCCTCTGAAAAGTAAGCGTGTCGTCGTCTCGTCGAGCTAGACGGTAAACGGCGGGACGCGTCGCGTCTTTAGCACGTCTGATACACACGCGCCACGACGGTTCATCTCGGATTCACTCGGGGCCGGCGACGACATAAACTTTCGTACGTGACGAGCGCGAGTCTGTGCGGGGAACGAATCGCGGATTTGAACGGCTGATTTTTGCCGCCGCTATATATACACGGGATAACTCGTGCGTGCGTGAGATGTGCGTACTGGCTGCTGATGCTTTTCACGAGGGGATTTTGATTTTTTGTAAGTGATTTTGTAAACGAAAATTTTTTACTCTTTTTTTTTATCTAGTTGCAGCATAATATGTTATTCAATGTGAGCTGTGAAAAATTTTAGATAAAGATGTGACAATATCGTGTGCTAAACTTGATTGAATATTAGTTATAAGGGCTATGTACATGTATAGATATAAAGAACAAGATTTTAGCCTATAATATAATACCTATATTCATATTTTACTCTATATTAGTCTTCATTAAGTGAGAATAATCATATTCATATCTATAATTAAAACCGATATATTATGATACCAGCGGGAATATAGTTAATATTTAATCAGCTATATATTACCAACCTCATCAAATCAATGTTACTGATAATTTAGATTAACTAAACGTCATCAAAGCGTAATGACAAATATCCTTTCTAATCGAAAATTCTCTGAGTCAAAAATAGTCTTAGCCAACCAAAATCAGGCTGCATCACTCGAAAGCCACCAACCATTTTATTTCGAAACAGCCACATCTCTCTCTCTCTCTTCAATTAGCCAAATAGCATCACTACTTGGGCGCATCCATTACAGGGCTACCGCTTGAAAATAAAGATCCTCCTTTGAAAATGGCGGTCGTATTATATATCACGAGGAATCTGCTCAAGGAAGAAATTAAAAACGCAGAGGGCCGTTACATGCGTTGCAGTATAAAATTACATCCGACGGTAATTAGCATCGCACAGCGTTTAAAATCCAATTTCGCATGCGCGCAAGGGAAATCCGCGGAGAAAGAGAGATTTTTATTCGTCGATACGTTAGGATCTCCAGATATAAAGCAAGAAAATGCAAAAATAACTGAAGTGATGAGACCACACGTAAAAGAGACTTTATTTTGGAATTTCGAGAATACATACATTTCGAGAGAATACATCTCTGTGAGTATATTTTTGGTAATAGAGTTATATCCAATTCAAAATTGGAATATGTGCTGTATGAATTAAATTATTCAATTTTCATCTATTAAAATATGCGCATTCATTTATTACACCGCGATTAATTTTTAGTCGCATCGAATTTCTACTGAACGGTAATTTGCAAACACCACACGGTCTATTCAGAGTTCCTATTTCAATACATCTAAAAATAACAAACTCCGCGCTAAACTATATTCC
>UCOJ01000991.1:0-51000 GCA_900474305.1 Cecidostiba fungosa | reverse complement strand
GCTATATAGGTAGGGAAAAAATGCACCTGGACCGAGATGCGCTTTTTGCCTTTCTTTATTTTCCGGTCTGACTCTGATCGATGCTGTTCATATATACGACGCAGACGTTCTTTATACATTGTATGAATGTAAATTTAAACTTAATAATGTTTGTCAAAGTGTGCGAATGAAAATTAAATTTAGCGCAGTAGCGATAAATTATTAAGCACCGCAGGCGCAATCAATTAAAAAAGTAAAGACCTCGAAGTACGGCCGTATACATCACCGCCGCTTCGAGAAGATGAAGTATATAGCTTGGTTGGATAAATTTTTCAAAAATTAAGTACATCCGTAATTAAAAAAAAAACCTTCATATATAAAATCCCGCTCATTAAAAAGTAAATCAGCGTCGTTAAGCCCGCAAGAAATAATAAAATAAAGCGCGCGATGGAAAATTTATGTAACAGCATCACAGCGGCACATCCTCCGTAATCATTACGCACAATCGGCGACTCGTGCTCATGTAGGACACGAATAAATTTCGCAGCCTCGAGAGAGCAAAGCGTGTGTGCATCCTTTCTTCTCTCTCTTTCTCGTGATTCGCTATCGCAATCGACCTTGTTCCTCTCCTCCTCCTTTTCTCGATCCTTCGCTTTATGCTCTTCTCTCTCTATACCTACTCTTTTCGTAATCCTTTCGAGTGTGTTGGTGCGATTCCTTGCTATAAGCAGCATGAACTCGAGGGTATACTCGCGCGCTGCTGCAGTTGCAGGAGTAAGCATACGGTGCCTCTCGCCGAGAGGAGAGCTGATGCCCCTACTGCGTGAAAAACGGCGCAGGAGTGGAGCTATTGAGTGAATCGCCCTGGGATTGTTTTAAAAACAACTTTTAATCTTTAATTGATAGTTGGTTATACACGATTTAGGGTATACGCGTCTATAGACGATAAAGTAAATTGTTTGATAAGAGTTCGTGATAAGAAGGCCGTTTGTATTATATGCTTGTGACGCAGGAAAGATAATTTCTATGGTATACTTATTAGATTAGACTGCAATTTCAGACATTTCCTTTTTAGAAATACAACCAACAATTTAACGATAAATTTAATACGATAATAATCTGTTACACAATTATTACACGGTTTTCAACGAGATCGACCTCAATACAGATTAAATATACGCGCAAAAAAATGAGCAAAAACACTTTGTTTACAGCGACTCCTTTATTTTTCGGGTAACTTGCCAGAATCCGTTCGGGTCGCTGGGTCTTCAAAAGCTAGTTTAATTTCTGCGAGCGTGTTATAATAAGACGAGAGACGAGTTGCTTAACGTGAGTCATGGCATAACTTTTCGTGAAAAAAAAACGGAGAAATGAAATATACGATTGTTTGGATTCAGTGTTATATAGAAGCTCTAAAAAAAGCTGCGACCTTGACTCAGATAAGAAGGATATATAATTTCTAGCTGGATTTGGATGATTCAGTGCTTGTTCTAGAATATGTTTATTATGATTTATCATTTTATTTGGCTATATATAACAATCTTGATACATTTCTCTTTAAATACATTTCCCAAGAAATTTATTCCAACGAATCCCTTTCATTCCCAACAAAAAAATCTCAATTTCACACACCTCGTACTAAAAGAGAAAAAAGCGTCCACGAGGTATAAAAAAGCAACAACTCATCAGCATCCAAAAAAGCATCATCTCGTGGTACGCGCCTGAGTATACCGGCACGACCGCTTGGCAGCGCTGCGCGCGGCAGTTCTTTGACTCCAGTCCGGCGCTCGCTCTCTGCCGAGTCCCGCGAGTCAGTCAACCCGGTGACGGCTGCCGAGCTACACCGCGCGTCTCACGTGTTGTAATCTCATCATCACTGCCGTTCACAGAATCCGCCCGCGGCGTTAATATAGGAACCGGTATTTTTTCCTATATATACAGTACAGTGTTTCGTACTTATATACTATACTCTTGTGTGTTTTATAATATACAAAAATACAGTGTGTGACTGAGGGACGCGATAGCTATACGTAATAAAGTTTTTTTCAGTGGATTGTGTGTCGGCCGCTCAAGGTCAGGCGTGCCGTGTGTTTGATTAGGTACTTATTTTTCGGTGAACTCGAGACAAAGAAAACTTGTGAACATAACCCTAATACTATACATAGAAAAACACAACGTCCGAGTAAAAAAATTGCGTGTGCTACACACCTATACTAATCTCGGTAGAAGCGCGCGTTCAAGATGTGAGAGATAACTCTCGTGCGCTTGTCTCAAGGTAGTATACTATATACTACAGCTTCACGAGTAATAATATACCTGTGGCGCAAGAGGAGAGAAGAAGAAGAAGAACAAGAAATCTGGAGGGATAAGCATGCAGAGAGCCGCTTCCGGCCGCCGGCCGAAAATACGCTCGCGCCCTTTTTTCCCCAGGTCGTGAATATATACATACATCGAACCGTTGAGATTGAAGTTTTTTCTTAAAGAAAAAAAACGAAGCTTCCTTTACACACACGTTCCCACGTGCGAAAATCGGTTGATGATCGTCTAAACTCTCACCTTTCGTTTCTCACCTAATAACAACAGCAGCCTCACGATGGAGGACGAGCTCCGGTGTCCAGCTTGTAAAAAATTCTTCAGCGATCCAGTCTTGCTTCCCTGTTGGCACGCGTTATGTCTAGCCTGTGCAGTAGGTATGCAGGCACCTCCGGACTCACCTCCGGACTCTGCCTCGTCGAGCGGCGTCGGCGACTCGAACTCGATGAACAACGGCGCACCAGGTGACCAGGAAGCCGACAAGCTCAGCATCCTCTCGGAAACCGATTCCGGTGTCGTCTGTAGCAGCAGCACATCCACAGGTTCCAGACCAGGAAGTTACGTCGGCACACCGGGTAACGGAGGATGTTTTCCTCCGAGCGGTGGGACACTGTGCCTGTCGTGTCCGGTTTGTCAGAAGACGGTGTTTTTCGACGAAGGGGGAGCGCACAATTTGCCGAAATACAGGGCGATGCAGAGAATCGTTGACAAGTACGTCGAAGCGAGAAACGTCAAGCTCATGTGTCAGATGTGCGAGAAGGAGCCACAAGAGGCTACCGTTGCTTGCGAGCAGTGCGAGGTGAGATGTTTTTTTATGATATATTGGTACTTTGCGTATAACTGAAAATACTTTCTATTATCCCGAAAGAGAGAAGGAAAATCATGCTGTATATATTACTGCAGAACTATAGACTCTCTCTCAGAACTCGGTTATCGCTCGGCTCTCTGATGGACGTTTTTACATTTCGCTCTTTTCACTCTATCCTTTGAAAATTCGCGTGACGTTAATAGACCAATCGAATTACTACCGGCGCAAAACTTTGACGGGCGAGAGAGTCGAGCGGAATTTCGCGCAAAAATTAGATAGCGCTGCAGCAGCAGCAGTAGCTTGTAAATTCGGAATTTAATAATCTCTCCTGTATACCTGCCAGAGTTTGATTCGAGCGCGCGAGAGAGTGAGACAATTACAGTTCGTTATAACGCTTTGTGTGTGATGGAAGTGTGAAAGAAACTACGCGAGTTCAATGGATTAGAATTGGGTTATTCCGTGACGGTTTTTTTGAAAGAAAAATCTCGCTGTTGCGTAGTATTGTAACGTATAACTCTCTCTCGGATTTTTTTAGTGGCTCTTGTGCGAGAGAAAGAGTGTGTTGAAATGCGGATAGTGTGTGTTTGGACGGCCGATAAGAATTCAAAGTAACAGAGGTATCTCTGTTTACACGATAATTTTTAAGAAATACACATACCGGCAAGTGGCGGCGTTTAGTGATTTTATTTCTATCTAAATATTGCTTCAACTTTCTTTTCGTCTCTCGAAGCTTCTATCGCTGCATAACACGAAATACTGAAAAATTTTCAGTACGCGTTTAAAAACAATATATCGACGGTGTGTAGAAACATCAATCGAAATCCACTTTATCTCGCTAATCATCGCTCGTGTTTTTATGGACACGTCGTCCACGATATTTCAATAAAAAAAATCACCCCAAAAACGCAATAAAATCCAGGCAATTCATATAAACCCCCGTCGTCAGAGAACATCATATACCCGACACAATATTATATAGGTACTGCACAAGCCAGCCGAGCCGTGAAAATAACATTTCCCCTCTACAACTTCGCGAATTATACAAAGTTAATACAAGCGCGACGTTTTATTAAGCAAATTGACGAACGAAGAAGAAGAGCAAGAACCCCGTCAATTTCATTAAAAGCTCCATATAGAAACACAATACACACACACAACACACACGTGTTCCTTTTTCTCGCACGGCGTCAAATCGATTGCTCCATATAAACGCCGTCAAGCATTTCCGCGCCTTTCATTGCGAAATTGCGCTGTGTGTATTGTCGATCTCGTTCTCTGTCTCTCTCGTGTCTGTATACACATATACGGGAAAACGACAAATGCCGCCGTTGATGTGTTTCGGGATTCTAACGCCCTGACGTTTCTTCGTTTCTTTTTTTTATTTTTCCCGCAATCGACAACCGTACGTTTATTGCAAGAAGATATATAGATTTTACCGCAATCGCTCGCGCTTTTCTTGTTTTCTTTGGAATATATAGTGCGCGCGTTGAATATGAATCTTTCATTCTGCGTTGGATCTGTATATGTATATGTATAACGTATAGTGTTGCCTTTTTTACGAGGAAAAGTCTTGTGTTTCTCCGCGAGAAACGCTCGTGATTTTTAATTAAAAACTCGATTCCATTACCGTTTGCGTTTCGCAGACTCTTAATTGAACCAATGTTCATAAAAAAAGAACTCAGTTCTTATTCATTGTGTGTGCCGTGTAAATGCATATAATTACTATGCGCTTAAATTATCAGAAAACGAAGGAGAAAAAAAACACAACGATGAATTTATATTCCCACACAGAAAGAGAGCGGGCAGTAAACGGTTTAATGCAAGCGTATATCGCAATTGGAGTCGCCGCGTCGTCGTCGTCTCGCCGCAATTTTATTGGTATAGCTTTGCGTGACTTTGCACCAGTCCCGCGCGTAATTTTACGCTGCAGCGCATACTAAACTCGTAAAAAGCCGCTTTATACATACGTTTGTCCGCAAAGCCAAATCGAACGGAGTATATATATAGCCTCTTTTTTTAACGTCGATCTCTTATGCCGAGAGAAAATACGTGTTTACAGGCTATACTCATAGATCAAATCTCAGATTGAGGCTCAAACGACGAAAATTCGGTTACCGAAACATGATCCTAAATAGACCGACCGGAGCAAATTAACTTCTCTCTCTACTGGCACACACAACACACACGAGAGTATAAAACGATTTCCACGTTATAGCGTAAGACTTTCGCTCGCTCGCCGTGTGTCGTGTGTCTCCCCCTCCTGTATATATAGACTTTTACGATTTCCCCCCTGTACTGCAACAATGGAAGGCTGCACATCAGTATATAGGAAGGTCAACAAATCCACAAATGTGCAGCGCCTCGTCGATTATGTTCTTTGAAAAGTTGCCGCTCTATACACCAGTAGCGCAGTATGAGAGAACGATACAAAAGCTGGAAAATCAATACTCGATCGTGAATTTTCGCACGCCGTGTCCCGTAGAGTCGTTAAGTTAAATTGGATTTCGCATTAAACGAGAGAGAAAATCCGTGTGGCGTATATAGTTCTTAGGAGTCTGGGGACAGATTTCAATTCGGTTTCTCCTGTGCTCAGAGGAATATTGTGTTGAATTAAACTGTGTTGTGTACAATAAAGTCTCTGAGATTTTCTTTGTTTTGAAGTATACATCATCAGTACAGGATTATTTATTCTTCTCGCGACAGTTTGCAGTATACGTACTTGAAATTAGCACTGCAATCTTGAATTCACATCGCAGTAGAACGCTTTTATTCTATATCGCGTCATTGAAACTTTCCTAGAATACAATCTTTACGGCTGCACTTTTTTGCGACACTCAGTTGTGCAGTAGAATTTTCAGATACGATGAAGAATAATGGCACACATCAGCGTCGTGAAAAACAATATAACATCCAAAAGATACGTACGATAGCATAATAATAATAACACAGAAACGGTTTGTCAGCAGTGACACATTTATTTACTGACACAGTGAGCGTATATATGTTACATCGCGCTGCAGAAAAGCCTGACGCAAAGCGCGTTGTTTCAGCATTCTTATTACCATAACGAAGCTGCTTTATAGCAATTCATAACGAGGCCAGTAAAACATCTGGCATCAAAGAAAATGAAAACGCTGCGGCTTTTACTCCTTTATATACTCTCCCGGCGACGTCATAAGGAAATCCTCGAAATTTATCTTCTTTAATAAAAGACCACATAACGCAATGTTTCACTGACTCCTAATGTTAAAATAAAGAAAAGAAAACTAACGACACTATCTTTCATATTCCAGGTGCTGTACTGCGAGAGTTGCCGCGAGTCCTGCCACCCAAAACGCGGCCCGTTAGCCGCCCACAATCTTGGTCCAGCCCAAGGCAGTTGGGCCAGTTCGACGTTGAGCCGAGGTATCCGAGGTCCAGGAAGCCAACAGGAGAACGGTGGTAATGCAGGTTGTCTGGAACACTCTGGTGAGATGGTCAGCCTATACTGCGCCCTATGCAAGATCGCAGCCTGCGGGCTTTGTCTGCGAGACCGACACACGGCCCATCCGCACGACGTCCTGCCGCTGGCAGCCGCCTGCAAGGCACAAAAGGTGAGCGCATGATGCCAGTTCACTTTCCCCTCGGCGTCTCTCTCCTGTGCTATATAGACAGCGTGTGTGTATGTGTGTGACGAGTAGACTGCTGCTGCTGCAAGAGTGGCCTTTGTTCCTGGGATTTGGGGGGAGAGAGAGGAGGTGAATGACGGGTGTCTTAAAAGGTTGATGGGAGGGTGATTAACGCTTTTGATTTTGTGGATGTATAAATTAGTTTATACTTTTTGCTACTGCGAAGTAAAAGTTTCCGGTGCGCCCTGTTGCGCGCACGTGTGTGCTGATGCATCGACTGAAGGGCTGTTTGTGTATACTCTCCTTCAGGTTTTCGTTTATTTGGTCTCTCAGTCGCTGAGTTTATCGGCTGGCTTTCGTTTGATAAAATATGATGCTCGTGCACAGCGACGTATAGAGAGAGATATACCTATATATACGTGCTGCTCGAATGTTTGGAGTTGTGTATAAGGAACTCTTGAGAGAATGTTTACTGCTGCTCTGAACTACTTTATCCGATGTATATATAACGTGTAGGATTTAACCTGCGCTCGTGTGGTTTTATCTTTGGAAATGATGGTCGATTTGAAAAAGTTCGGAACTTGAAATAGTAGAGCCATAATTTCTTTTTCACACATATTATAATGGAATTCTTGTTCGATCGTTATATATAAGCGTAACAAGTATACACATCGATGTATATACAATGAAGACAAACAGCCATAATCGTTCGCACACTGGCATTGTTGACCATCAATTTGTTGAGGTTAAAATTCCTATTATCAACTCTCTCTATCCCCCTTAAATACGTGAAAAACGACTGGCGAATGAAGCCAAGTTTACTCGGGCATTATATAAATTGAGGCTCTGTTTGCCCGAACATTGGCGTCATTTAGCAAAGCCGCTTATAATAACGTCCCCAGCACACAATTCTTCAACACAATTCAAACAAAAGTCCGTGTATCGCTCTCACCCATCGCAAAAATTTCAACGACCAACCATCCAGATTAATATACACCCGCTATAACGATCTACAAAACTATACACAGTCTTATCACTCGTCCAAACTTTCCGTTTCATTTGACGACGAAAGAATACGCCTCCACACATACATAAATATACACATGATGCCTCTTAAACCATCGGGTGAAATACGAGCATGCGTGCAGCTCTCTCGTCCTTGTCGCACATCAGAGCACGGGCCATTTTAAATGCTCGTAATTATATATGCGAGAGAGTGAGTGAGATGGACGATAAGAGCCCTTAATTGTGATCGGATAACGATAGAGAACCAGGCCTGTTTGTTTACGAGAACATTCGCGGCTGATTAGAGATACAGTGACGTATGTGTGTGTGTGTGGAGGTATAGGGTCGTTAGGGTATACTATAGTGGAGAACGGCTGTAAAAAGGGCCTTTTCATGCTCGCTCGGAAATTTCGCACTGCTGACGTTTCGAGAATTTCCGAAAGGGTCGGGGGTCGTTGCACCCTCTCGGAAAGTCGTAAAAATAATTATTGGCTGGCGAGGAGGTGATTTGTTCGTTTTCTGCTCTCCTAGACGCTCACACGGCTCTGTATGTGTATTATTGAGTAATGCACGTGATATATAATACAGCTGCAGCAATTTTCATTACATAAGTATAAAAAGCAAACTTTTAGCCGACAGCGATATTTTTTTATCCTATATACGATGACAAAAAACATGTCACAAGTCCGCCTACGAATAAATCATACTCTCTCTCTCTCTCCAATCGACACGCGCGCGACAATTATCGGACGAATAATTTACGGCATTGTCGTCGGCGTGACCGTGCTCTCTCTCGATTTTTCTCTCCTATATATATAATACACGCGTATATATGTCCCGTTCATTATAGTACATATACACTAATGTAAAAGAGTGTCCTGCTTCGAAATGGACGTTATCTGGCTCTGCCTCGTCATTCGAGCCGAAACACGTTCTCGTGACCCTTTTTCCGATCATGAATACTTGCGTGTGTGTCTCTCTTTTCTCTGTCTATTGTTGGCTCGAGAAACACTCGCAGCCTTTTAAATTATAACCCGGCCATATGGTATATATATATACATCCTTTCATTTATTTTCAGAAAACTAAAAGCGATTGGAAAGTTTGAAGCGTCGTAGCAAAAAACTCGACGCAATTATATACGCCGGGTTCGTAGTATACTACTTTATGTACATGTACACAGATATACATATGTGTGTATTATACAATTCAAGAGAGTGGTGGGTGCGTTAGGGTTAAAAGCCGGCAGTCTGGAAAACTGCAACGCCAAGCATTATACGCGAAATGGAGCTCGTTAAGCGCGAGCTCGCGGGACTTAAATTTTTTAACACATTTAATTTGCCGGCGGGCGCGGGTTTTCGCGGAAATGACGTTATACACACACCACTCTCGTGTCGCTGGTCGAGTTTGTAATTGAGCGCGTTTTGCGAATAACCGCGTATAAAAAGTTGACGCTGTTGTGGAGAGGACTTGAGACGGTATAAAGAGTTTTTACAGTCAAGAGCACAGAAGGATTGTGCAATATTTCGTTAGTTTTTTTGCATCGTCGTAGAGTATATAACATGAAAATCTTCCGTAATGGTACACACTCTCGTCCCTTTATCTCCTGAGCGAACAAAAACAACAACAAGCGCGCAATAATCTCTGGTGCATTCCGCTGTAGAACGAAGAAGACGGAGCAGAATTAAAAACACAATTCTCCCGTGCAGCCATCATCATAATCAAGCTTTTTCGCCCTCGCTGAAATTTCGCGCTCGTAATTCTGAAAATAGTATAGTAGGTATACACGCAGCCCTTTTCTCATTAATTTTTCAGGCCTCTCGACCCTTTCAACCCCTTCGATTAAGCCGCGTGCCTTCGTCGTTGTTGTTGCGCTGTCCTTGGCTCTTCTCTTCCTTTTGCGTCATATATCTTGACCCTCCCTAGTGCGACGTCTGTGCTTCGTCTCTCTTATTCTTGTGCTTTTTTTCTGGGAGAGGATGAGTCTCTCTTGCACGCCTGGTATATATACTGCACGATGAAGTTTCGCGGCGCCGAGTTCGAGTGGCTTTGTGTCGTCTCTCTCTCTCTCTCTCTGTTTTCGTGATGTCTGGCTCTTTTGATATTGAGTGCAGTATGTCGATTGTGTCTATGACAGATGTTTCTCTTATTGTACAGGTATACACATTTTTTTCTAGGATAGTTCCGAGAAAACGAGAATCTAATAAGAGGTATAAAAAACATCGCGCGCATTGTATTCACAAAGTATATATACTCCTCCTTCACAGTTATTCCAGGACTGCGCAGTCCTTCAGACTTATACTCCTTAAAACCCCGTCATTCCTGCACTCGTCCATCTCTTCTCGCATCACAATGCCATTCTTTCCTCTCTCTAGCGTACAACCCTTTCATCCCTTTCTGTCTTCACTATACACTGCAGCCACTCATCCCACACACACACATACACACATTCATCCTTTCTTTATATCCTGCCGATGATAAACTCGCTCTTCAGCACTTGCGCAACCTCGCACACGTTTTTTTTTTCGTAATACATCGTGCATGACATTGCCCGACCCAACTTCTCTCAGCAGTGCAACACCTGGTCGCTTCCCGACATATGGACGCGACGACCCCCTCGACCAAACTGTCGTATAGTTGTAGTAGTAACACACAAGAGAGGGAGAAAGACGAGTGAGCTGCTGCTGCTGCTTCCTCGCGGCGATTAATCTAACAAATTGCCGGCGGCAGACGTTTGGTAATTGATCTGTGTAATACGCGAGGACGAGAAGTTGTTGCATGTGTTACCTACAGTCTGAAGCTTCTGTCTTGTTCGCGAACTGATCTACGTGAATTTGTAGCTGCAGAGGATGCTGTGTGGGCGCTTGATTGATGGTTGTACGATTTTTCGACTATACTGTCTCTGTCTCACGCGTGTTATGGGGGCATATGTTGTTGTTATCGTTTCGCGGTTATACGATGTGCACAGTGTTCTGGGAGATTGTTGATGTTGCGGAGTAGATGAGGAGAATAGACAGATGGTGCGGTTGGCTTTGTTAGTAGGTTAATTGATTCTCGGTAGAAATGTATGTATTTCGGTGGGATTCTCGAGTTGACTGAAACTTTATTTTTAGAAAAATGATGAAAATTGTAACGATGAAACTACGCAATTGACTCGCGGTGACCCCGAAAAAAAAACTGCACACGCTGACTCATCGCTGTACTCTTTCACACGATATACAACATAATACTCGTTCCAATTGCGGCAGCGTAATCGGATACTTTCAATCAGACACCTCTCTATTAAAAAGCCGAAAAACGCGCTCTTCATCATCTAAGCGCTCTACACCGCATAAAAAGCCTCATACCGCATACACGCAAGCGCGCAGCCATCCGAAATAAATCATCTCCGGTGCAATTAATCTCTCCATATCTCCGGCGGCCAAAAACCACGAATCTTCCGGCCCAATTTCTCTCTCCCTCTCTCTTTTGCGCGGGAAATTCGAATACGAGCTAATCGAAAACTCACTGCTGCTGCTGCTTGATATGCGACCGGCGCCGCGTGAGCTCTTTAAATCACGTGACTATGTGTATCTCACCGCGAAATTTACGATCATTGCTACTGCACAATCGTCACGTCCCGACGCGATTCGTCATTTTCTCTCTCGCTCTCTGGAAGCATTATTATCTGCATATATATTATAGGTCCGGATATCTGCATGGGAGGAAAAATAATTTGATGCAAGCTTCTGCGTAAATATAATACTTGAAAGGATCGACTGTTTTGTATTAGTGTCCCGATGTTATACTGTAGCTTTCTAGAGACGAGCGAAGGTTTCTGCGGTTACTCGAGCGGAAAGTTTATTTATAGCTCGAACATGTAGCCTCAAGCCTGCGTGTATATACACTCGGATAAATAATCACTCTGCGAGTCGGACTCTGACGTAACTCCATAATCCATTGTCTACGAAACTAATGTGCATTATTACCGCGCAATTAAAAACCCCGAGGTGTTGATAACAACAAACTCCCATTTATCCACGCATCTCTCACAAAAAATCTCCCAAAAATATAACACACTCGACCTTTGCAAAATAATATGTAATCCCACGTTGATTGGCGGAATCTCACCGGTATTACGTATTAATTTTGATTTACGAGCTGCGGCATCAGCGGCTTATGTCTACCTCCCCCCCTCGGTTGTATATACGTTCGATAGTTTAGTAATTAGCAAAATCTCCGTCTCGCTCATGCGTGGGAGGGTGCGCAACGACGTGCCACGCGGTCAGTCCGCGAGGTAATCGGCGCCGGCGATAATTTCCATTAACCCCTACTCTCTCTCTCTCTCTCTCTCTCTCTCTCTCTCTCTCTCTCTCTCTCTCTCTCTCTCTGCGAAGCGACGACGCGAACGCACACATATATATAGGCCGAAGATCCGCAACGCGGGCAATAATGCAGTCGAGATATTTCGACGGTATTACGCTGCATCATCGGAGAGTGGAAATGCGGCTGAGCGAATGAGGTTTTAGTATAGTCCTATATGTATGGAGCGCGAGCTTGCGAGCTTTGAGATTGAATTAAATTTCGAGGGATGTTATTGCCGATTTCCGCTGTATAGTTGAAAATTTTAGCGTTATGTATACATCAATGCTTTATAGCAAAACTCAAGTTTTCACAGAAATACAAATATAGGAATATTCCAGCCAAGTTCTCAAATACACAGTGAAGAACCGCGAAACCTCACGAGGAATAATACCACACTACCATCATCCTCGCACAAAGACACACTCTCGGTTGCTTCCCATAGATCCGCACACCCCCATCTCCATTCGCATTGAAATTCGCGCCGCTGAGAGTCGAGACAGAGACGTGAAGAGCCAGTTTGACACGCAGTCGCGCGACGCTACTGTATCAAGCGAGTACTCGAAACGAGCTTTTTTGTCTCGAGCGACTAATTAATATATACTGCCGGTTGCCGGGAAATTTCACGTCTCTTCTCTCGGCAGTCATCTTCAGATAAGTTGCTATATCTCTGTAGATTCGGAATATATTTCTTTTTCAAAAATCAGAATAAATAAAAAAGTCAACAAGAGAGAGAGAGAGAGCTTCGTCGAAAATCGACTATTTTCCAATCCAAATCATATATGTGTATAGCGAAAGTAAAACATTCGCCAGCAAAAATCCCATCATTCGCTCGATATCTCTCGAAGCTATATAGGCGCAGCGAAAAAATCGGCTACTGCAATCATTCCTCTCGCGAGAGAACAAACACAAATTGCAGCGAACCTGCAATAAAAACCTATTTACACGGCTGGCTTCGCCCTACGAGAGAGAAAACAAAAATTGATAATTTGACTATCCAAGCGTGAAAAGCATCGCGCTAAATCACGAGAGAGTCGTACATCCGACGCGACGTCAAATGGAATTTTATTTTCGTTTTCACGCGCGATCGTTATAGTATATATCAATATTAACGGGATGTATCAGAGAGCAATCTCGTCGAGCGATGCTAAATATTCAAAACTGACCCCTGCGTCCAGAGAGTATTATACTAGGCGTCTGCAGATGATATCGGACGATATGGTCTACTCTCGACCCTATAGTGGTAATGGTGGTGGTGTGTGTGTATACGGGGCCCGAAATGGCCTAATTAATATACATTATTCAAGCCCCTTGAACCGCAATGATTTGATCGCGGCGATGAATATTTCAGCGCAATACACTGCATTTCTCGCGCCCCTGCGATGCATCTCTCTCTACACGCTAAAAATTTTAGAGTAACCTCCCCACTCTAATTTAGAGTGAATACTAAAAAAGTCCATTTTGACTCTATTAGAGTGGTTTTTAGAGTGAGAGTGAATTTTTAGAGTCATAAATTTTCACTCGTAAATTTAGAGTAGTGTGTTCACTCTGACACTCCGAGTCAAACTGTAACTCTAAGGCTCGAGTGAACTCGATTGTCATCTAAACATCTTTAATAATGTACACTACTCGTTATCAGAGTTAAATGTCACTCTAAGAATAGAGTGAAGTCAAAATGTCACTTCCCAAAACGCCTTTAATAATACACCACTCGTCATTAGAGTGAAATATCACTCTAAGGTGCGAGTGGATTAAAAATGTCACATAACGATGTTTAATAATTTACACAACTCAATACCAGAGTGCAGTCTCACTCCAAGACTAGAGAAAAGGGGAAATCTCTCGTTATTAAATAATCATAATGTTATTTATATTAAATTATTAAAAATAATTATAAAAAATTGTAATAATATATATATATATATATTTATTTATGTATAAATTAATTTAAATTTTAAATAATTTATATATTTAAATAAATAAATATACTTTGATTTAATAATTTAGAAAGAATATCAATTGAACTGAGGAGTTATATTTTTATTTCAAGGTATAATAATTATAAAAAATTGAGCAATTCGCGTATTCTTTGCTGCATATAACGCCTGTGTAAAAGCCTCGTCGTGATGACCGTCGTGTTAAGGTGATGTCGTCTTGATGACATCACTCTCATTATAATGTCTTTACAATAGTCTCGTCTTGGGACAACATATTTATAGCGAGCAGATGAAACGGGTTCTATTGACAATTAATTGAGCGCTTTTGTCTTAGCAGGCAAGCGGCTTACCCACTGAGCCAAGGTGAGTTCCGTTCGATTCCTACATTACCATCATATTATTAGTTTAAGGCTCGCGCGTAAATAGAATATAGATATAGCAAACAAATTTAAGGACGCCACGAGACTACCTCATTTCGACCGGTGCCGTCTTACTGTAAACATTGTTTCTAGTGTCAAGTTTGAGTGCGCATTAAAGTGAAAAAGAATTTTTCCTCACGTGGTCGCATTTTATATGGCTATTGTCAATTTTCATTGCGATATTTTCTGCAATTTGCAATAAATTTGTTTACAATGAATATTGAGGAATTTGGAAACGTGAGTACTACTTTTATAATATTACAAAAATGTGTTTCTTTAAGTGCTGATCTATATTTAATTTCCTTTCTCTTCTACATTAATATGCACGCGCGCGCGCACATATATATACATATTGGTAAACTCAAAATTTAAATTTTATTTAATTACTTTCTAGGAGATTTGGCGATCATCTGAAAACCTGTGCAGCTATTTGATAAGAAATGGCGTTTCCGAAGAAGCTGCTCGTATAATTGCAGGTAAGAATACAATATATTATTGCTGCAACGTATATACAATATAGTTTATTGCGTGAGATATAACCATAAAGCGTTGACGAATGAAAGCAGAAATTGGAATGTATACTTACTTATGTATATTTACTGAACACAAGATTAAGCAATATTGGGATTTAATAAAATACAGCTTAAAATATTTTTTCCGTGCTATTCTTTTTTCACAGTCATTTTACCTTTATATTTTTAGAGTGAATTTATTTCACTCTAAGGGAGGTGGTAATAATATTTTGTAAAATATTTATTCTAATTAGAGTGAGATTTCACTCTAAAAGTGACTCCAATTTTTGTATAAATTCACTCTAATAATAAAATTATCACTCTGATTAGAGTTAAAAACAACCATAGAGCAGCGGTTCAATTCACTCAGTTTAAGAATGAAATTTCACTCGAGCTTTGAGGGGCGTTTCACTCTATATAGAGAGCCTAATTATTGACCTTTTATGAGAGTGAAAATTAGCTCTAATAGAGTTATTTTCACTCTAAAATTTTTAGCGTGTACCCCCTGCATGACGTTTAAAAATGTAGAGACTCACTTGGGGAAAAATTCACATTATTATCGAACCACTCGCTGCAGTCAGCCGGAAATCGGAGCATCAGCTATATGTATCGAATTTCAGATTAGATATACTTAATCCTATAACTTATATACGATCGTTCAATTATTTGACTAATTACACGCGTGCTTCATTGACTCGTCGGCAGTGTGTTAATATATAACAAGCCTGCGCACACATTATCTCGGGCGAAACTTGCGCATAAGCAATCGCCCGATTAATGTTCAACTCGAAGCTTGTAACGAGGTCAACTTTCATGAGCGCGCGTAATTAACCAGACTCCGTCGGGGCGGCTCATAAATTTTAAACGGATTTGCCGTTTATTATACTATATATTTTCCTCATAATAGAATACAATACACGCGTTATATATTATCGATCGCGCGCGATAACCGCCTGATGCAGAGGAAATTTAATTCTGTCTACTGCTACTACATCGGTGTATGTGATAAAGAAGTCACGAGCGAATTCATTGGTCAACGTCGCGCGAAACAAGCCAATCAATGAGAGCCAATTCCACATCTCATATCCTCTTTCTCTCTCTCTCTCTCTCTTGACACACCGTCGAGGCAATCAAACTTCAAAGAGAGAGAGAGCGCTCGCGTGCAAAAACGCTATACCTTCGGAATACTCCGCCGAAAAGCCACACATGCACGAGGAAATGGGACCGGCGCCGATGAAAAATCAATGACGCAAAAGCTCTTCGCATCGATATATACACACACGACGAGAATCCTTAATCACTTATTAGCCTCCGGCGTTGTGTGACCCCCGACATCATCATCCGCACCAGCAGCAGTGTCTATCTGTATATATAAACAGGTATATAGTGTGCTATATACACACAGAGTAGCTATAGAACCGAGAGAGACAGAGAGTGAGAAGGACAGGAGCCAGCGTATTAACAAGGATTATTCGATAACACGGTAATTGGCTGTAAATAGGCAGCGAAGCGCGCAGCAGCTACGTCTATATACATATATATTCACCCACCTTCGCGTCGAGAGCAGAGAGTTCTCTCTCTCTCTCCACGCCACCCGATAATGGATTGTTCGCAAAGTGAGCGCGTATTAACGCGCCAGAATCTTGCGGGCATCGCGTGCATGGCACCCACACGACGACGACGTTAGCCCTTATATTATATATATACCTGCACACACGAGAGTGAAAAGTTTTTCGATTCCCTCTTGTATAAAGCGTATATGCGCTGCACACAGCGAATTTATATATACAAGAGAGAGAAAGAGGAGGTCGTTGTTCCTTCTGCGCGCATCGATTTTCTCGCTATACTCTGCAGGAATTGCAGAGAGAGAGAGAGAGAGAGAGAGAGAGAGAGAGAGAGAGCAACGGCTTTGCGGTCGTCTCTCGGCTCTGCTTTGCTTTGCGGAGGAGAGTGGCTCGTTAGCGAGTTTCTGATTCCGTAAGATTCCACTTCTGCCTTCTACTATACTCGTTGGCTTTGTGACACGACTGCTTATATATAGCTGTGTGTGTGTACTTCTTGTCGTATAGGGGGTGTAGATACTATACACGTGCGTAATGCGGGCTCTCGAAGCAAAAGTGCGTTGTAATTGTATATAGTATAGTCGAGGGGAAGCAAGTTTGATCGGTAGGTATTATTCATTACCTGAAACTGCGGAAAATCATTTTTTTATACTTTTATGCAGAAACTCTCTCGTCATGTCGAACAAAGCCTGCAGAGAGAGAAGTTTAAAATTACAATCCGTCGAGGTATGCAACAAAAAGCTCTGGCATTATTCACAAATCCCGTTCTCTCATCTCTCTCTAATCACAAAGGAAACGTCACACAAAGCGACTATACTCCCAAATATCATCCGTTGAAACTCTTTCCACTCGCCCTCTCTCTCTCTCCCTAGACGCAGAAAATAAAAGCCAACGAGGCGCAAAAAGCTCCCGCTTCCAAAACAAAGCTCGCAAACAGCCTCATTATATCCGCGTACGTACACACATACACACGTACACGTACACTTTCTCTCGGAGAAACGCCGAAATCTTCCGCGTCGACGAGCGGAGACCCTTTTAAAAAGCTCACGCCTCGCTGACCCCGGCGAACGACCGGCCTGGATTTGCGTATATATGCGAACGCATTACTGACGTTATACCAGCTTCTGTATACTGCATCGAGTATGTGTGTATGCGCGGGGGCGCGAGAGATACTCGCTGTAGAGGATCGTGTAAAAAAGAATATAATATAAGGTATATAGCCTGGATTGAAAGTATACATCTTTTGTATCACGGGATTTTCGTTTCTCAGTAAGAAAAATAAAAGAACTTTGAAGAAAGCTAAATTTTCTGAAAAGTATAGAATAAAAAGCGCAAGAGAGAAGCGAGCCCTTCTTAATTTTATCTCTAGCTTCGTCCGTCGACGACATGAAGCTATTAAATCACGTTTTAGCGACTTTTCGCGGCTGACCGACGCGCGCGCGCGACATCCTTACCGAGAGAGAGAGCTATATACGTGCACCATGTAATGCTCTTCTCTTGCAGAGAGCCAAGAGAGGAACACGAGGGACGAGATTTGAGCCGTACGCTCGATTGCCGCTCCGTCGTAGCGTGTAGCCTCTGCTGCTGCGACGTGTGTCTATACGAGCGCTGCAGTATGTAGCCTGTGCAGAAGAGAGAAGGAAGAAAGTGAAAGAGAGAGAGAGAGGCGGCCTGAAAAAGGAAGAAGAGGAGAAGAAACCGGCCGTGACTCTCTCGGAGTATATACGCTCTCCTCTCTCTCTCTCTCTCTCTGATATCGAGTATTACGTATCAGGACTCGTCGGCGGTAGTGTGTATATATACGGGGTGTCTCGATTATAAGGACCTGCGGCAGATTATCTCGGAAGAAAGTTTTTTGCTCGTATACGAGTTTAGATCTCAATACAGAGTATTAGAAGATATGATGTGTTTGTATATATTATACACAGCACACACACAGAACGGATTGTTGAATCCGCATCATCTACGGCTTAAACGCTCTCCTCTCTACACACGCGCGCATGCCGGAATTAATCAAAGCCGCCTTTATCAGTCCCGCCTCAGGAATCTCTATACTGGTATATACCACACACGTATAGCAGCACACACACACACACACACACTATAGCCATAAAAGCGTAGAACGCGCGAATTACTCTCGCTCAAAGAGACTGACTGAGTGAACTGCGCGCGCTATACAATGGCCCTCCGGCCTCGGTTATCGAGAGCTAGCAGCCAGGCCAGTCACGTCTGTCTAAATAATATCCCGAAATAAAGGCCATAAATCCTGGACTAGAGAGCCGAGTAATCTTTCGCGGACGCGACGAGCATTGTATGGAGAGACAGACATGACAATGTGCTCGAGAGTTTCCTCTCTCTCTCTTTTTCTCTCGACACCCTGTATATTGTATAATATATAGAAAGTCTCTGATGTATAATATCTAATATATTTATTTTCGTGCACTGCGCACGCACGCTTGTGTGCCCTTCTCACCTTGCACTGCATCCTTGTCTTCTTACTAATACTTGGAGGTATTTTTTTCTCCGATGCTCTTCTAAGAGTATCATTATATGCGTGAAGGGGTTATTTCTCTCGAGAGAGACGAGAGTGGAATGTGCATATAAAAAAAGCTTTACTTCCTTCAGTCTAGACATAATGAACGAAGCTATATTACCATATTCCATCTTTTTTCTGTTTCAGGTGAGTCTTGAAAAATCTACAGCACACGTTTTTTGAAAAAACAAAAAGAGGGAAGAAGCCCATCAACTCGTTAAAGATACTCCTTCTATACTGTCGGACTGCTTGTACCTCAACGCAAGAGAGTAGGAGGAGGAACACGAGCCTCCCGCGAGGCACTTCGCGGATATACATATATACATACAGCCCTGCGTGTGTTTTCGCTCTCTCTCGTGTCTGCTGTATACTCTCTGCGTGTGTGTATGTCTGTATGCAGCGAATCGTGCCGAGGGAATATCGTCGGCGGCAGCATGCATGCGCCTGGAAATTATTCGCTGTCGAAACGCTTTTTTGCCTCGTCGTTGTGTGTCTGTTTTTAGCGGAGGGACAGAGATGAAGGGGGTTTTGTGCGCGGGAATCTTTGAATGGATTAATTGTTGTTGTAAAATTTTAGTGCTTAAAGCGTCCGCAGTTTTTCTGTGCGCTCGTCTCGCTCTCTGTGTCGATGAAAGCGTTGTGAATCGTAAAAGCAGAGTTAACTCAAACCTTGTGTAAAAAAGTAAAGAATCTCTCTTCTGTTAAAAAACTTTTTTCTTTAAAAAAAAATCGACGGGGTTAAATATTCAACTCGACCATTTCTCTCGAACAAAAAAGCTGTGCAGCCGTCAACAAAACCTTCCTATTCATCAGTCCGATAAGCCATAGCAGCTCTCGACTCTTCTCTCTCTTTCTCCTCCCTAAAACATGCAGAAGCACATGCATACGTCATACATCACGCTCTCAAATCGAAGCTCCGCAGTGCGTATAAATAATTCCCATCTCTCTCTCTCTCACGAAAAAGCGAGGGTAATCGGCTAAAAGATTCAGACTCGAATATATAAGAGTCCAAAGACAAGTAGAGGAGACAATAATAAACTCTCAGTTTTCCCGAAGCTCTTGAGGAGGGATGACGTACGTCCCACGAGACTCGTCGGTTTCTTTTTCTCTTCGAGGATATAATGTAGGGTGCCGAAGCAAATTTTTTCATAAAAAATAATCTGGAACAATATAACGCATATCAGTGCAAGTGTAATTCAGCCGTGAAACTACACACATTCCGAGCACGTAATCGCAACAAGCCGGACACTTTCGCATGCGGAAATCCTCTCTCTCGCGCTCGTAAAATGATCGTCGACGTAGCAGCAGCTCGTCGGGCGTGTCTTCTCCTCTATATATCCCTTTTGCCGGTCGATCCGAGCTCGCCTCCGGCAACGGAGGCACCGGATAATGTATTTAAATGACGAGCGCGCGCGCGCGCGCGGCGGCGGCCAAAACGCTGAGAGCTTCTTCTTCCTCCTAATGCTCCGGAGAGCTTTTTCAGCTTCGATTTTCTTGCCTGGATTTGTCGATAGGTTTATCGTACATATACGCAAAAAGGAGCTTCGAGAATTTACCAAATTATAAGGAGGTTGTGTGCGTAAAATACGTGAAATTAAAAAAGATTCTGGCGCGCGAAAAGCTCGGATTACACACGGGTGTATAAGAAGTAATATAAGGAAAATATACTAGGCGGAAAGGAAAGTTTTGTTCAATGCCAATTTCCAACTTTGCGCGTGCGGGGAAAAAAGACTGCTGCTGCTGCTGCTCGCCTTTTATTACGTTCTGGGATGTATATATACTTGGCTTTCTCGTTATCCAACTTATTTCTGCGTGAACGGCTGGAAAATGCGAGGTATATGTTTATAGACGCATTTTCGCTGTCTTCGAAGAGTAGCTTCGTTTTCCGAGAGTATAGCTGCAAGTAGTCAAAATCAGCTTATTTGACGTGCTCTTGATGTATAAGCTTAATTTCTTTACTCTCGACGTTATGAGAAGTATAGCTCTAAGAGTACTTGGGAAATAAATCGAGGTGAAATTACTCCCGACATTCTGAAATATCTGGCCAATAACTCAAGAATAACCCCTTATCCCTCTCGGACTCTCTCACACGGAATGATTCATGGCGATTCGCACACGCAATCCGCTAAACAATAAATTAATACAAACTCGCGTGTCTCGCAGTAAACACACGGCACAGTAGCGCATATATAAAAGTATACTGCACACGACGACTGTATAAATTAACCGATATAAATCAGCCTGTCCCCGTTTTTACAATCTCCTCTCTTTTATTTCTCTCTCGCGAGAATATCGAGAAGTGGACAAACGTAAAAGCTCCGCCATTTTCGTCGAAGATCTCTATAATAGGCGAGCATTTGTCGGCCACGCGTCGTCGAGTATGTGTATATATCTCGCGTGCGCCGCTTCTCTCCTTCTTTTTTTCTTTGCCGTCCCGAGTGCTTTTAAAGTGATGAGAATCATTGTGAGGCTTTTCACCGTCGTCGTATATACGCTTTTTTTATCAGTCGCCCTGTATATGTGTGTGTCTATGCGCAGCAGCTCTCTGCATTCATGGTTTTCTCTACTTTAATTTTTCTTCTTTCGCTTCCTCGTCAACTTATTCCTTTTCTGTCTATTCTCTTTCGGGATGTGTCCACAGCACTTTTGTGTATTAAAATATATATACGGGAGACGCATATATCGCGGGGCTCTGATTTAGGTGAAAGCAAAGAGATTTTTCAAAGAAATATATATAAAAAAAGTACATTTAAAAATCTCGTCCTACAGCCGTGTATGTCCCAACTTCCTCCTTGAAAAAAAAATACCTCCCTCGTATATGGTCTGTCGCGTATTATCGACCTCTGCGGCGACTGAAAGCCCTGTGCGGTCTGCGGCGAAGAAATCGACAAGAGCGCGTTCTCTCTCTTTTTTTGCGGTTCTCTCCGCTGACCCTCGTTGTCTTGCGCTGCATATGTGCGGCTCTCCTTTTTACCCTGTTTTCGTACATACGTATACGTAAAACGGAAATTTCGAAAGAGAATAGAATGGCTGTAATTTTTTACGAGCCCCTCGTTACAGAGGGATTAACCTGACCGTTCGAATTCTATAAACGGTCATTCCGATCGCAGTTTCCAATTTTTATTTCCCAAGTGGCTGTATAATAACTGTTACCGACGTATTTGTTTGCTTCTACGAAAATTCCACCGAAAAAACAGAGACGAATGAATATTATGATCAAGCCGCGAACATTTGTTTTCCTCGTAATACATTAGTCATATATACGCGCTCGTGCCCGCGAATAAGAAAAATGTTTTTATTATATCTCTGCAGCGTAATAAACACTCGAGTGTAAAATTTCAGCAGCGCGAGAGTACGTTTTCGGAAATAATATTTTTGTATTAACAACCGTCGAAAGCATACTCTGTGTAAAGAGAGTTATTTCCCGGGAGTATTCAATTCTACGGTATAGCCATAATCATAATTCGGCGCAGAGATTGAAAGAGAGAGTATAAAGTCCGGCTCCGCGCGAGCATGAATTTAAAACAAAATCATTAGCTATGATTGAAACGCGCTTTTAATCAATTACGCCCTTCGCTGCGCGCAGGAAAATTTATGAAAACGCACGAAACCTGTTTCAACCTCGATATGTTATTTTAACGTGGCACATTCATTTTTGAGCTTATTCCCGATTTGATATATGTGCTGCACACGCCGCCGTTATATACGGCGTATAATATAGAGATTCGAGAAATTTTAAATTAATCATGGGAAACGCGGTAACGATTTGATTTTCCAGAGAGAATAAATCGCCGCGCGAAAAAAAGTATGTCAAAGAAACTTATTACTGCTTATGAGAGAAAAAAAATTCGGCAGCGTCGACCACACCCCCGTTAATTACTAATTAACAGCTCGATTCTTTCGGCTCAGGAAAAGCTCCGTCTAATTTAAATTTCGCCGCGCCTCGTAGTCATTTAGCCGTGCGAGAATTTGAGTCCTTCTCTCTATCTGCTGACGCTGCGACTCGTTACAATGGTTACCTTAAAGGAGAAGGTATAAGGTATACATATATAAGGAGAGGGACAGAAACGAGGAGAAAACGTCTTTTGACGACTATTCGCTTTGCGTTTGAAACCACGGCTAAGGAGCCGCGCGCAAAAAAAGAAGAGAGAGAGAGATTTCCACTCGTCTGTCTGTCTGTCTCTTGGCTTTGAGCTACGCTCGTGATGCGAACTGCAAGACGAATGGCGATGTACGACTCCTTCTTCTCTCTTCCTTCCTTACCCTTTTAAGCGAATGTAATTGTCTCGAGGATGAGTTTGCAAGAGAGAGAGAGAGAGAGAGAGAGAGAGTCGACTCTCTGTGATATTCTTCTTTGATTTTGATTTGTTGTAGAGAGAAAGAGATAGATGGCGGAGGTCCTGAATTGCTCCGATGACTCGAATTCTCGACGATCTTTCTCACAGGATGACGTTAATTTTACTTACGAAAATTTCAAAAACGCCGCCGCTAAATTATTAACAAGCGACGCTATTATAAAATCCTTATCCCTTCGTTAATTTTATAACTCTATACACACTCAGGATATTTCCCGTAGCCGCAAAAACTCGCCTCCAGCTAATATGCAAATCACGCCCACGCGGCCGAGCTTAGCTTTTTATACGCGGCTTATATCTCCCATCAGATATAAAACAATCGCGATTACCCGAGAGCCTGCGCGCGCGATAATCCCGCTAATTTGCTCCGGGCCTCTCTCTCTACCCCCTTCTTTCCACTCCCTCCTTACACACACACACATATATAGTAGCGAGTTCCGCGTGTTAATTGGGTCGCCGCCGTGGAAAACCTTGAAAGGATCCGATGAGAAACAATTCTAATTTCTATGATTAAATCCCGTAAAAAAAGACGTATAAAGAACGTATAATACATGTAAATTCCGTCGACTATACTAGAGAGAGGCATACTGCACGAGGACGACCGCAGATACTTTAACGCCATCCAGGCATAAATTACTCGGGACTGCAGCAGCAACGCAGCGTAGCATCAGCGGCGGCTTTAATGGACCATCGGCCGCGGGGGCATTAATGGGAAATAAATGAGAGATTATCGGGTATCAAGCCGGCCGCGGCGATGAGAATTTACTACTTGACCCTTTCCGTATGCTCTGTCTATACCCGCGTGTGTGCCTGTGTACCGGTGTGTATAGAGATAGGCGCACTGGACCGTGAGGTGATAAAGGCAGGGAATCGAAGCGCGATTGGCGAGACCGCGAAATTACCTCTCGGGGGACGAGGATCTTAGATTACCTGTGTATTATTATTATATACCTGTGCGTGTGATGTGCTGTGTAATAAGGATGAATTTTCGTTCGTATATACAACAATGGAGCTTGAATCGCGAGTTGAAGAAAATAAAATCTCGCGAGAAAGCTGCTGCAGGAGAGAGAAAGAGCTCAAGATTAATCGTGATTCTATCCGGCGCTCTATCTATTCAAGATAACGTAATTTATTGTACGTCGCGTGTGTATTATATCGGCTTCGGAATGAAGAAGTTAACGGGCCTCTCGGAGCTTAATCTCTTTTTCATAGCAGAGCTTCGTTATTTTTATCTCCGAGACAACTCGATTTTTCTCTCTCTCTCTTTTGGAACTATACACGTAATATAGGCGAGTGGTTGTTCCGACGAACCGCAGAAGACAGTCGTACAAGCAAGACCTAACGTTTATTTATACTCTGGTATATTAGTAACTCCTCCGGCGTCCAAACAAGCTAAAAATGCAAATCGCCCTGATCATGCCTCGCTTATATCAGCAAATTATGCAAATTTATGGACTACTTAGGCATTTAAATGCCTCGAAATTTCCATACACACACACAACAGCGTTCGTCGATAATATTAATCACTCCACGCATCCAATCAATGAAAAAAAAAGAAAAAAATCTCCCAATCAGCGCCTCCAGACAGCCGTGCAATCATCTTCTCTCTCGGCTAACTTTCGTCAAAGCTCTTTGCGGGGATAATTTTTCCCTCTCTCTCTCTCGCTCGCTTCGGAGAACGATTATTCAATTAATGTCCCGCGCGGACGGGCCGCTCATTTAATTAAAGTCGCCGCTCGCTCGGACGCCGCTGCAAATCGAATCAGGCTGTCGTCCTCTCCCGAGAGTGTATATGTATATGTGTCTGTGTCTGCAGGAGAGTGGATTTGTGAAAATCGCGGCCGATTGGATTCCGATGATTCAAGGTGACAGTATATAGGATTGCGGTGACCGAGTGTTTCGGCTTCTCGAAATTATTTCTCCGCCGGCTATATAATAGTATGCATCAGTATATTAGATATATGTGTATAGGTAGATGGAGGAGAGAACAAGGTCACGAGAGAGGAGAACATTTTATCAGCTGCTGCAGCGACCCGCCCTGAGAAAGTTCGCGCTGCAAAAAGAATGTCTCTCTCTTCTCTCGGAAGTGGGACGTTATAGAGTGTATAACGTGGGCGTGTAGATAGCGATCTCTGCTGTGCTCGCGCACACGTGGGAATCTGTCAGGCGAAGAAATTACAATCCGTCGATTAAGCCAGCTGATAGTACACCGAAAAACCGGAAAAACTGTATATAACGTCGTTAAGCGCGAGTGAATTTCCCTCTGGCTTAATCATTATACACACATACATACACATATAGAGGAGCATAAGAGCGATGCTACATCAATGTCGCGTATAGCGATAATATCGCCGCCGCGGCTCCATCTCCATAATCGAGCAGCTACCGCTCGAATTATTCGAGAGCAGTGGTATATACGTATATATATACGCCTATATATACGAGCTGACAAGTGTCCTTATTATACCCTTCGACGGCAGGGAGAGCCGTGTAGCTCTCTCGTCGATTCCCACGCTGCTTCGTCCTTGTTGCTGAGAGAGGGGGATATAGGGATATATATTGAGGTGTCGATTGGATTGTGGAGTAACGGGGGGAGAGATTCTTTGTTTTTCGGGTAGGCTTCGTCTCTCTCGATCATATGGTTCTGTGAGAGGTTTTTTTTCTCTTCGGTGTGTCGTGTGTTTATACTGCGCTTTTCACAAGGGTTTTGTGTCGTCGCGCGTGGCGCTGTCAATTAACTCCGACGTTTAAAAACTGTAGTTAGAAGAGAGTAAAGTTATTAACAACCCGATCACAAATGACTGAGTTATATTACTTACATCGATGGCGTGTACCTTTGTTTCATCCCCTTATAGCTCGAGTATTTTTTTCATTTCTCTATATTATCTCTCTCGCCGCAATTGCTCGACCTGTTCCTTATTTCTCCTCCTGCGCGCTCTTCTATATCATTACCACGTCATTTCTTTCTTCTCGACGTCTTGCGCAATTTCCTCGTCTCTCTGTTTCTCTCTCTCGCTCTAATTTCAGGGCTCTCCGTTCTCCGGAACAGAATAAACTCCGCGCGCGGTCTGCCAATTGAAAAAAGCAAACGGATATGGATAGGCTTTTTCTATTGTTAAACAATTAGCCTGAGAGATTTTACGTTAATTGCCTGGACATGATTTTTCACGCACAAAGTGATGAATATATGTGAAATTTTAAAGAAAATTGCGGCTTATAAACTCCTACTTTATATGAAAAACGCAAACTACCTAACCAAGCTCAAGAAAGATTATATCGATCCGTAAGCCTCACCGCAGCAAAATGTCCGCGTTATTTAGAATAAAGACCGCCAAAGCGTCTGAGAAAACCGATTTTCCTTTCCCTCCACTTTCCTACTGTTTCTCTCTCTCTCTCTCTTCTTATCTCCTCTGGATTCCTCATCGACCACCAGCAGCAGCAGCAGCGGAGCAAATTTGTCTTTTCATTATTCCCGCGTTTTTAACGCCTCCGTCGTCTTATATTGTTTTCCTCCATCGAAGGAGTCGGAAATGAGCGCAAGAAAAGTCCGTAAAATCCCTTTGTGCTCCAGCAGCAGCAGCAGCAGCAGTAGGCGACGGACCGTAGAGAGAGAAATTTCTCTTTTTCTCGTATTTATGCGGCCAGGCCGCTTAAAATCCCCGTCGCCATTTTTAAAGGATCTTTTCTCTCTCTCTCTCTCTCTCATCGCTTTGCCTTTTCTTCGGCATCGTCCGTTGAATTAGCACCGGCGATAAAGAAGACTCGAGGACGATGCGCGATATTATTCAAAGGACGCGCACGCGGAGAAAAGTTTTGAGCGAAAGTATAATTGCGTACTTTCGGAGAGCCGCTGCTGCTGTAGAATTGCCTGATGCTGTCTCTTTATTGACGAGGGCTCTTTTTTATATTCTTTGCCTTTTTTATCGGCGCTTTGTTTCGCGAGGGCATAATGAAAGAGGGAGAGAGTATTTAGACGTTTTCTTTCGGTCTGCAGGGCTGTAAAAAAGTTTCGATGCTTTCGACGATTTAATTAACGGTTATTGCGCGTCCTATCGATTCGCTGTACACTCTCTCATTAAATCACTGAAGGAAATAATTTATAATTTTTCTTTTCTCTCTTCGTTCCGGAGTAGCAAACTTATCGCGAGTATAAAAAATTTCTTTTTGCAAAAAAATGCACTATACATACCTACACCAGTCGAAATTCCACGTTCCCAGCAAACAAGCGCGTAAACCTGCGTACTACACTCGCAGCTCGTAAATTCCGGCCCTACGCGTAATTGTTTTGCGCGCGTGTGTCCTATGCTAAATATTCTCTCGCCTCTACTACGACTCTGCTCGTGTGTTACACGCGGCTAATCGTCGTCGCAATTCCGGGTTACGCGACGATTCGTCCGTAACGCAAACTCGGAAAGCCGATTGCCGCAGGTTTTCGCGCGCTGCGGTCGAGCCTTTGAGCGACCCTCTGATGCTGCTGCTGCTGCGGTGAGACTACGCGTGAGCTTTTTTTTTATTTCGGACGTATACGTGCAATTACTTTTGGCTGGAGCGACGAGTTTTTTGGTTGGACGCGCTCTGGTTTTTAGTTTGAAATTTTCTATTTTTTTTTAGGTTCATGTATAGTTTGGCGATGGGAAATGTTTATTAAAAGTGTGAATTTGCATTTCGTCTGTTCGATATTCGGGAGTTTGAAATTTGAAATTGAATATTCGAAATTTAAAGCGGGATTTTTCATTTCGCCGAAAAAATATCTTTTTATTATTAAACAGGAAAATATAGTTAATTCACGGAAAAATGAAACGTTAGGTATATTAAATTTATGCGAATCAAATTTTTCCTTGGAATATTACATTTTTTTCCTCGTTTATATGTATTACCATATTTCAGTGGAAAGAAACGCAGCTTTCGCGTAAAAGTGAGAACTGCACTCAGACAGCGCTTTATGCTGCAGTAATTAAAACTTATATAGCGAACAACGGGTTTTCCGATGATGATCCGATAATTCCGGTGAAAAAAGGCGAATATAACGAAGAAGCGCGGAATTTTTTTCCCCTTTTCCCTCGATCGCCGGCATCTTCGCTCCTCCTTGAGGTCGTCTTCTTTTAACGAGTTATATCCACAGGTAATTCTTTATCAAGCGTGTATTTTTCTCCTCGGATTAATGCGATAATTCGCATTCGTGCTTGTTGAGTTATCGGAAAATACCTGGCGTTGAAAACACTGTTTTATTCAGAGAACATAAAAAAACGTCATAAAGGTTTTTTAAACAAACACTCGACGAGTCAGAATATTATTCACATTTACGTCAATTAAAAAAAAATTATATAAAACAGCGAACTATTATTCCATTCAAAAAAATGTTAACTGCGCCAGCGGAATAAAAAAAAAGAGCGCGCCAAGCAAAAGTGTAGAGAGATCCAATTGTTGAAAAATCCAAACTCATAAAACAAAGGGCGAATTAACACGGAGCTTGCACGAATAGCGCGCGTGGGAACAAACCCCGAAGTGTCTTTTTGTTTCTCCAAGGGGGAGTATATGCAATCAAAAAAACAATAGCGCTGCCGCCTGTTGTTTCGCCTCACCCTTCAATGCCTTTAAAAAAATTCAATTTTCCCATCAAAACTAATTTTTCTTTAAAAAAAAATTCAACTTTATCTCTTCTAAAAGGTACTCACTTCTACTCCAGACACTCTCAAACTGTGCACAGAGCTTCCTAAAAAAAGGCACTTACCCTCGCACGCATGCAAATCCAAAATTTATCCGTTCGATTCCGCGGGATAACGGCGCCGCGCGTAATTCAGCAGCTCACCTCTATATAAAGCTATATATATATATATATAACGGAGCTTCCCTTTATACGTTCGTCGGCGCGGCGCAGGATTTTCTACGGCGCGGGATTTATTGGCTGCGCGCTCATCCAACTTCGAGCTAGGCCTTTTTAAAGTGCCGCGCCGCCGCCGCCACCTTCGCTATATACGAGAGAGAACTCCCCGGAAAGAGATACGGCCTGTATTTTGCGAGAGAGAGAGGGCGAAATTTTTTTTTATCAAGCCACGAGAGGATTTTGCGCGAAAGTACGGCAGAACAGCCCGAGGCACGTTCCGGCTATCGGTCTACAGCAGCAGCGTGATTTTGACGCGTGGGAGCTTGTGATATAGAGAGAGGGAAGGAAAAAGTTTGTGTCGATGTGGAATTATAGAAAGTATCATCGTAAATATTTTAAAATAATAAATGTATAGTCATTTGTCGGGTTCTCGTACATAAACGAAAATTCACGATATTATTTCAAAGTTCCCCCTATACTGTACCATAGCTATCTAATCACGTGTACACACCCAAGAAATTTGCTCCTACTCGAGCGCATCAGCACCTCGACCTTTGGGGGGTGTCTCTCGATTCTCTCGCTCTCGTCTGCAGCAGCAGCAGCCTCTCGTTGAGAAAGTAATTTCCTCGCGGAAATCCCCGCGATTATCCTCTCCACTCTACAGAGGTGAAACGACGACGGCGTTGCTACATCCCCCTACTTTAGCTCCTCTATACAGCAGCAGCAGCGGCGAGGATTAAGGGCCGCCGGTGTTTACCTCGAATTCACGATCGCTCATCGGCAGCCGGTATATATACAACGGACGTCGTTATAAGCTTGTTATGGAGACGCCGTACGTGTCTATACACGGGATTTTTTTCCTTTTTTTTTCATGGCAGAGAGAGAGGATATGTACCGGCTTATCTCGCGCGCGCGACGGATTTTGCACTCTTGACTGCGCATCAGCAGCTTTTTTTTCGGAGAGAGAGAGAATCCGTATATACGATATCTGAGAGGAATACTTAGAAGTTGGATTATACGCACGGTGTCGTGTCTTATATGAGATTTTATACGGGATCGACTATCGCGTAATTTTTTCATTAAAAGCTTCAGACGAGAAGGTGTAAAATATTTCCCGCCGGCAGACTGCGGCTTCTTCTTCTTCATTTACGCGCTAAACAGCTGCTCTCGAGAGAGAAAGAAGAAAACAAAATAAACAAAACATCAACGCAGACTTGTAGAGAGAAAAAGCTCTCTCAAACGCGGCACTGTGCTTATTTCTCACAAAACCCTTCAAAAAGAGAAAAGAAGACGGAAGATCTCTCACACACACACAGCGAGAGTCGAGATTTCACGCTGCTTTTCCGCGAATTAAACGCGGATTGGCGCTGCAATTTATGCTTTTTACATTGTACCGTCTCTGGATTTTATATATATATATATACACACACATCGCGATGCTCCCTTTTAGCCGTCTGTTGCAGGCGCAGATTCCTCTTTTTTTCGCGCCGCTGCTTCGTCGGCATCGTGCCTCCTATTATGTCGCGTCGAAAGATTCGCAATGTATGATACGTTGCCTGCAAGCTCGGCAGGAGCTTTGGAAGAGCTCGAAGAGAGATATGTGCCGGGAGCGGAATTTTCGGAAAATACTCGTATGTTAAAGAGAGAACGTTTTTTTGAGAGATTTTGTGAGCTTAGTGGAATTTTGAATGGTATTCGCGAGATTGAAGAGACGATGCCGCCCTTTTGAAGTTCGACGTTTTATGTATAGAGAACGTAAGAAATTGAATTGCTATTAAAATGTACCCCCCGACGACGACCGACGACAAACCCACGCGATCTATGCAAAATCCAATTCGCTCTGTCTCTTCTTCTATATACATACACAGAGCGAAACACATCTCTCTCTCTCTCCGGTTTATAACGGTTCCGCGCACGAGAAGAGGATGGATAATCTCTCTTGACCCGACGAGAGTCGCTGCAGCGCAACGCACATACGTATACACTCCCGGGAATAAATGCGCTTCGTGTACTTATGAGCTCGGGACGCGCTATGCGGTATAAGTTCCATTGAAAAGTCCGAAGAGAGAGAGAGAGAGAGAGAGAGAGGATGACTCGCAGCCTGATCTTGAAATTCCTCAGTACGAGTCACGTTTCTTTTTCGCTGAATGGACTTTTGAGATTTGCACTTTTTGCAAGGGATATAATATGACGATGCGAAAAATTCGTAAGCCGTCTCTTTTTCTTCTAAATATATGCAATTTCTCATTTAATCCCGAAAAACATTTTCAAATCTCGCTTAGAATCGAAGAACAAAGCCAACCGCTAATCGCTCGCACCGTATACATACCCACACACCTTCTTCTCTCCATCAGAACCTCTTGACACGGCTAATAAAGCCAGCACCTCTGCAGTAACAGCAGCAGCGTATTAACCCACATTCGTCGGTTAAATTTCCCTCGAATCGAGTACGTTCCCAGTAGTTTCCAATATATACGCATATCGTACTCTCGCACGCACGAGTACTTCTCTCTCTCTCGCGCGCGCGCCTCTAAACGAGAAAGTCTCCTCCTCCGCAAACTCCTTGCTTCCTTCCTCTATACTCCTTCACCACACGTAATTTGCATCGAGGTTGCTGCTGCCGCTGCAGCTTCTCTCTCGTGGCTTTTATAATGAATAGCTAAGGAGTAGGAGCTGCTCAAATTGAGCCTGTCGTTGCGCGAACGTAATTCGACGGAGCTTAATAGATTCCTGAGAAAACTTTCCGCGTAGTTTGACTAATAAGGAGATATTTTAGCGTTTTCTTTTTTTTTTTTTAAATACTCGTGTATTTTTGTATTGGGAAAATTCTCTCTCGCGAAAATAACTTGGGGAATAATCCAGTGTGTAAAAGGGAAAAAATGAGCAACGCGAACAAAGAATAAACGAACCGAAGCGAATTCCAAACTCGAAGCATCCGCGGAGAGGAAAAAGTATAGAGGAAAGAAAAATCGAAGGAGAAGTAGCCCCGCAGTCGTCGTCTGCGGTAGGTATTACCCTTAAGAATTCATGCGGGAACGTGAGAGAGGAGGATGAAGTTTGGCGACAGAGTCGCGGCTTAGCTATATATACCCCCGGTGACGACGAGCCGCGAATTCGCAAGAGTCTCGACGAGGGTTAGAGACCTCTCTCTCTCTCTTATTTCTCTCTCCCGCGATCATCGCAAAAATCGTACGCGGTGAGAGAAGGTCGGAAAAGTTGCGCAGGAGAGAAAAGTTGCTCTTTTGACGAAGGATTTTGGACACTGTGTCGTGTCTGTTATTATTTATTGCGACAGGTATATATCGTGGTGTTTTGGTGAGGCAGCAATATTATCGACGCGAGAGAGTTACTCAATATAAATATCGCTCGATTCGGATTATGTAATCGTTATACAAATGCAGACCTTATAGCATCACGAATTGCAAACGTCATTCGCCAGAGACCGAATATAGCTTCCCACGTAATATCGTGAGAGAGCAAATGAAAGAAGTGTCGAATGTTTGCGTGAATGCGCGAACAAAAAAACATTCAATCGATCTCCATAAAAGCTTCATGATCGTAGCAAATCGTGCCCCCTCTTATATAAAAAGAAATAAAAAAAGGAACCGACATCCTAAACTCTGATAAACTTCCTCTCTTTCCTCTTCGCAAAGCAGTAGCTCTCTCGACGCGCCGTCGATCAGAAACAAAAAGAAGCCTTACAGCTCTATATATGCGTATATACTCCCAAGCAGAGCAGAAGCTCGCGTATAAAAGGTGAAAAAAATTGACTTGCCCCGCAACGGCGCCGACAGCCGTCAACGCTATGGAAAAGCCCCGTTGCGAAATATCCTGCCAAATCGAATACGCTTCATCGTAACTCTCTCTCTCTCTCTCACTCGCGTTTCCTGCATCGAAGCAGCAGCAGCAGCTACTCTCTATATCTCGCCGAATTTTATTACTCCGTCTCTATATTCGCGCTCTCTTTCTTTGCGTGTATATATACCTACGGAGGATTTGGTTACGCGCTGGTCTCTCTATATACGTGAATAAGAGCGATCGACAGCCGAGATATATCCGACACACGTATAATACATGTGTATATGTGTGATCTTCTTTCTCTCGTGCAACGATGTATAGGAATTGATAGGAATTTGTATGTATTTTCGCTCGACGAATGAGAAAATTGTGAATGATTTCGAGGAGATCGGTGTATACTGAAGCGCGTTTATGTAAAGGGAAATTAGAGATTTATGCAATGCTCGATGTCGAATCGAGTTTCCGTGTGTGTACTCTTGGGTCCTTGTGGAGTAATGGGTGTGCAGGAAGCAGGACAAATACGGGCTCGGTTTAATTTAACTGATTGCAATTAATTGAATAGACGGAGTTGGTTCAGCTTTGACAATTAATACTTTTAACATAATCGTCAAAGAGCACAGCAGTCTCAAACTCAAAGTACTAAAAGATAATAAAAGTCCCATAAGATCAATCCCCTATTTCGGAACAGGTACCGATAAAACCCCGATCACCGAGAACAGCCCCCACAAAAACCCTTCCGAAACTCTCCGCAAATGCAATTGCTCGGTCTCGAGCGAAAAATCACCCAATACCTCTCTCCAAAGCAAATTTCGAAGGTCGACCTCCAGAGCCCAGAGGCACACAAAAACTGACCCACACACATAGAGAGCGAGAGCTCGTTTAACGAGAGAGTCCATTCCTTGGAAAGAGCCTCTGTGACTTTTCTCGCTCTCGCGGCTGAATAATGCATGAGCCGGCCGGCGATTAAGCATTCCGCGGTCCCACGTGCGCCGTCGCCTCTCTTTTTTTACCTATACCTATATATATATCTATACTCCCAGCTTTTCAACCCCCGGTATGAGAGTGTGTGTATGGGAGCATATAGTGCAGATGCGGAAACGCCGGGAGCGGTCGCGACCCGTACAAATAGCAATCGTTTCGAAAAGCAGCTGCCGTGCGCGAGAGAGAAGTGTATACACCACCGGACGCACGATGCGAAAGGCTTCGAGAGGCTGCATGTAGTAGTATGTGTGTGTGAGCGTGACGGGGATGTGCGCTCGGTGTATTCTATGCGGGCTTTTTGCGGGTCATTAGAGATTTGGTATACACCTATATTTTTTTAATTAATCTGCGATGTCATTTCAATGATAAAAGGATGGTTGAGAATTTTTAATATTTGTTCATTTATAATTAATTCGTTTAATAACGAAAAAAAGGGAATCACGAGGAAAAATTCATCACAAGCACTCAACCCAATAAAAAAATTACGAACCACCTCCTCGCGACCTTCCCCTCGAACTTTCCACTCTCTCTTCCTCATACACACACATCTACGAAGGGGGGGACATACACATCGCCAAGCGCTCGATCCCTCCGAGCTAGCGCAGGAAAAGAGGCAGCAGCGTGTCTTTGCAGCGCGCGCGTCGCACTCTGTTGAATTAGTAAAATTAGTTTGTCCTGCGGGCTTCGAGCGGAGGGTAGTCTACTATATGGAAAAAGCTGCTGCTTCGAGGGAGTGCGAGAGAGATATGCTGCTTTAATGTGTCGCGCGCCGGTTGGCAAATTATTTAGCGAATTTCAGGAGACGGAATTTTCCTTTAAAGAGGAAGCGTGTGATTAGGGGGATGGATTTAAAATTCCCGCTCTTGCGCTGCGCTGCTGGAGAGCTGAATTATTCCAAGCTCGGAGCATTTTAATAACGTTTTTTCCGAGAAGTGGACTGACGGATGAGCTGGGAAAAAAGAGATCGTTAAAACGTGAGAGGGCAGACGGTAGAAAGCAGCTGCGGTGACGGCTTTATATCATGAATTATTATATTTATAATATTCTCGAAGATGCGCTGTACGCACGGAGAGAAAAGATCTGCCACTTCGCGACGGTGTGCGAGATCAGTCGAAGTAGTTTTTGGACTTGACTGTCTGGCTGTCTAATAGTCTTTGTCTAGCGAAGATAGGTGGCGCATAGGCACTTTCTTGTCTCCCTCATCTTAATCGGTGCGCAGAATGTAGCTGCCTGGGTATTACTTTTATTAATTACCTTATTACGTTGGCAATTTTCACATTTACTTTTTTAACTCTCGAATGATATGGGAGTATATTTTGTATGTTGTGTTCTCGCAACAAGGCAGCATCGCTTCTGTTACAATATACTCGTATATCAAAACAATCACAACTAAACGTTATTGATTAATGTGAATTGTATAATAATAAATGAGATAAGACACAGTCACATGTGAACGTGCAATATAACTTGTTTGTTAATTTTCTTGGTATGTTATATAAGCGCACGCCTTTTTAAAATGCACGCGAGCATAGAGTATTATACTATATCCATTTAAAAAGCTATAAGGATATAAAGAATAATAGCCTTTTGTATTCCTAATAGATTTTTCGGAGTAATGAGCTACAGTCTCTACGGGTGACACTGAGCTTTATGCCGTCGCGAGGAGAAATAAATGGTAATGTCGCGTTAGCATGTTTATGGGGCGTGTGCAGATGCAGCACTTTTTGGCCGACTGGGGTATTCGTCGTCGTCACGCTATCGTATTAGTATACAGCGTTTCTTTATTACCGAACTAATCTGCATACTAATTAACAATATTTCATTTTTTTCTATTTTCACGTGAAATCACACAACACTGAATTATCAGTAATTAATTATAATTTTTGTCATATACTCGTGATGCAAGAGCAAATCCCTCTCATATTAGGTCCCATTGTCAACAGGGCGCGATGCACATAAAGGGAGGCTGCAGCAGCGCCGGTACCGTGTGGCCGCGTGTAAACAGAGGCAGCGACGCGGCGATTTGTGCGACAGCCTGTACAAAATGTTGATCGAGCCGGAGCTCGCCCCCGACGAAGCGGTTATGCTGGCGGTTTAATCGATCCGATGCCGTTGTGTATCTGCAGCAGCGACGAGGCTGCTCAGTTTGTTTCGGCTACTACTGCATCCTTTGTTCGCTGATTTTTAATTAAGATCTTTGAATTCTGGCGACTTGTATGAATCGACTTTTGTAATTGAATAACTAATATTTCATTATCAGCTTCACTTATAGAAAAGAACACGTATTGTTTGATCGTATGAATATCAGAAGAAAGAATTTACAAATTAAATTTAATACATATCCAGCTCGAATATATCCTATCCCAACTTTCACATAAACATAAATAACGATTAATCCGGCACAGCTTGGGCGCGCGCGAGAGCACCACCCACGTTACACGTTCTCTCGCGCGCAAGAAGTTTAGTTTCGAGCCTATTCTCAAGACGCCAGCTTGGCCACTACGAGCAATTAGCCGCGATTTATGCAACTTCTTAGTTCGGAATTTCCCTTCGGGAATACGCGCGCCTGCCCGAGCTTTTTTCCCTTAGCGGGAACGTTTCGTTATTTTAGGGGAACACGATTTCCTCGCGCGCTCTGGTTCCGTTTCGAGTAATTGCGTTTTCCCTATGAATTTTTAAGCTGTGCTGCTGCTGCTGCTGCGGGTTAATTAAGCGCGGATTTCACGCCCAAGCGATTGTTCTCTTTTTCTTTTTCGTGCGGGTTTTGTTTGCAGTTGCTTGTGATTGGATTTTTGCGTATATGATAAGTTTTTTACTTTGGATTTTTTTCAAAATAACTTATGTTTGTTTTACTTCAAATGAAATATGTATTTCACTGTTTCATAAATTCATTCATTGCTATAATTCTACACCCCACGAAAATTCATAAATAAGAAAACGAAGCACCACACGTATATCATCGCTGCTGCTCGTACTATTTTCCTAACAATCCACTCTAAATATAAAATTCACGCCTATAATATCAGTCAATAAATCCAATCCAAAAACAACACCCAGTCGTAAAAATATCGTGGCGCTTCGCGCATCAAACCCCGTATAGTACACTACTACTAAAAAGACATCCATCGCGAGCTCGTCTCTCTCCATGCAACCCTCGCTCCAATTTCCCTCTTCACCACGCGGCTGCACTCCGGTCGGCTCGTTTCCTTATACTTCCCTCTTCTTCGTCGTCGTCTCTCTCCCCGTCAGCTTTATGCACAGCTCTACGCAAGAGTGTGTATACACACTGTGGCGTCCCCAGACGTTAATGACAGCGGCAGCAGCGACGACGACGGCACTTGACGGCTTTTATTTCGGCTGCAGACGCTATTTTTGTACACGTGCGCGCAAGAGAGAGGCTTCGACGTTATATATAAATATATACACTGTTTCGCTGGCTGCAGCCCCATGGCTGGAGTTTGAAGGTTGAGATTTCGAATGGGAGGAGGAGGATCGTAAATTTTTTTTTCGGTTTTATAGGCTGGGGTGCTCACACTTGTAGCGAGTGACTGCATAGGATGTGTTTTTTATTGTACAGAGGAAACTTTGTGCGATGGGTTTTGAAGTTGTTTCAATGTATAGCGCGTAAATTAACGTAGGACGGAGTGTGTGTGTGTGTGTATATATTTTTCTTCAGAGATTTTTTTTATGACTTGAACAATTATTAAAATAAAGTATAAAGCAACTCTAACACGAATCCGTTCTTTTCTGTTCTAGGTAAGAAAAAATTCCGACACCTTCAAAGAAAAGCAGTAATAGCTGACCATTACGTAAGTGAAATCTCAAATCTCGTCCAGGCCTCAGAATAATTTTCTCTCTCCGCAAAGAACTTACATTCTCAAACCAAAACCCCCAACCCTATATATACCTATACTCTCGACCTTAGAAAGCTCGAGCTTATAGTCGCGTCGGCGGTGGCACACACACAAAGTCGGCTTTCCTCGAAGCAACAAAAGTCGAGCATTTCTTTCTCTCTTTCCTTCACGTCTCGAATGATAAACAGACCGAAAGCGTTAAAGCAGCAGCAGCAGCGCATACACCTATTCACGGAAAAAGTAAATTGGTCCGAATTGGAGGCTGCTGCGAAGCGATTTTCCAAGTGTACAGAGGAGGGGGGCAAAGGCGCAAATCGTCTTAAGAAGGTGGAAAATCGTTCCGGGAGAAACGGAAGCTAAGCGCGCGAACGCGGCAAATTGGGCGAGGAAGAAAGAGAAAGGGCGGGATAAGAAGGAAGAATTTGATATTTTCGTCGCGAATTTCAATTTGATTCTGGATATATATACGGATGGACTTTTTATTTTAGCGGAAGCTTTGTTTATAGGTGTTTTGCTGAAAAATGGAGAGGCTGAAAAAAATATAAAATCGTCGGCTATTATTTTCGGACTCGACAGACACGGCTAGATGCTTATCAAAACAAACAGAAAGGTTTAAAACGATTTGGAAATCGACCCATAAAGTAGAAAGGACGTCTGTCAAAAGTTCTACACGTCGACGTGTATTGACGCAATCTGTGTATTTTTACCGTTGCGTTATTTCATTTTTCATCGTTCAAAACAGAGCTGTTGCAGGACAATATTTTGAATTCTAGACTAGACAGTCGGCTAAAAATACATTTCCCACAGAAAAAAAAATTGTCATAAAACTCACCATGTATACATTATATATAATATACAGAAAACGAAAGCAGTTCTGGAGTATCCTCTTACTCCCACCAAAAATCATATAATTTATACGTCGCTGCTGCTGCATCCTTATAACGTCGAAGCTCGACTATACACGATTTTACAGGAGTCGTAATGTACCCTTGCAGCAACAGCAGCAGCAGCACAAACCAAAAGCGAAAGTACACAAGCCTTGAACCGGTGCCAGAGCCGTGAGAGAGAAAGCTCTCTCTTTCCCTCCCGAGTGCGTTGGCTAGTACTGGCATCGCTTTCGTAAATAAACGCACGTGGCCGCACATTAAGACCCTATCTCTCTTGGTTAAAGAAAAAAAAACGGAAAATCAAGTCTCTCGTATTTGTCTTTTGCGGACCGGCGGGAGCAGCAGCAGAGCAACGAGTCCTTCGGGGCAGGCCATTTGAGCGCCGGAATCTCTCTGTTCGTTATTAATTGCAGCGGTATTAAAAATAAATCGCCCTCTGGAAGCCCATTGAGAGGAGGCTGGTATAGTGTGTGTGTGTGGGAGTAGTGCACTGTGTAAACGTCACTTGGATGCGCGCCGTCGCACGGGGATACGGAAATTTATTAGGCGTGCACCAGGCTCGATGTGTCTTCTGCCTGCCGCCGTAGTGGTTGTTATATGTATATACATGTTCGTGCTTTGTGCCTGGGAATATCGCTCTTTTATTTTTGTTTTTGTAATACGAGATTGAGGTTGTAAATATAGGTTTACGGGAAGAAAAGATCAGCGATATATATATGCGGTCAAAGAAAAATACATTATACAAATAACAATAGCGCATTGTCTCTTCAATAATATAAATACTTCTCATATTTATAAAAATAGCTTATATAAATTCAAACCCATCGAAGAATAACCCCCAAAAATCCTCAATCGGCCGCCACGGGCGCAGCAGTCATATCGGTCGTGTAATTCGTCCGTCGAAAAAAAAAATGATATCTCGTCGCTTCCCCCATTTTATCGCTGAGTGCCCAGACGTCGTCGTCGACGTCGTCGTCTGCTCGCCGTGGGAGGGTGACACTTCGTTTCCCGATAGTTCGAACTTTTATTTCCTGCGCCACCGCCGCCGCTGCCGACGGGGGAAATGCATATAAACTCGAATGCGTTTTCGAGAGCACAGGAGATTGATGCTCTTCGATCTCCCCGAGAGAGTTTTGCCTTCCCTTGTATATATACATATACCGAACAGTACAGTATAACGCCTCTGCGCTATTGGATTCGCTGAGATAAAAGGCTTAATAATACTTTGTCCGTCGGCTTTTCTTGTTTCTATTTTTTAAGAATGGAAAATTTAATTAAAAATAAGTGATGCAGCAAATATAATAATGCTCGCGCTGTCGCGAATTGAAAAAAGGCGCGCAATATTCCATGGAAACGACGGTGAATACGTAATTAAATGCAGCTAAAATACACGTAAATGTCCGAGGAATATTATTATACCGTCCGCGCGCGTCAGCTGGCAATTATAAATATGAATTTGCATATATGCATTAAAGTATAGTTATTAATTCCTGTAACACATTTGTACGTGCTTCAGTTGATACGAAGGGGTCGTATGTGTGTGTCTCTCTCTCTCTCTCTGCAGCAGTGGCAACGGGACGATGAATTCGCTAATGATATTTCAGATTAAATCCTGACGTGCGGGGATTTGAACTGAAATCCTCTTGAAGGACGAGGCGTTCGCTGCATTAAAACGGTATTATATAATATTATCAATAAAAGCACGAATTGAATCGTCGTTAACAGTAAGAGGATATGAACTCGAGATAATTATTGCACAACAAGAATTTAAAATACACAAGCCAGTGCGTGTATATCCCTTGTTGAAAAAGAACGCAATTATGCGGGAGAAAGGCAGCTAGCGTTAAACGCCCGGCTACTTCCGAATCTCAAATAAATTAAAGCCAGTCGTAGTACGAGAGGGTCTTCTTCCTTCCCCGAAACACGAATAAGAAGACCCTGGCGGTGCCGATAAGCCAGAGCCAGCCTCATGTTGATTCGCCCGCGCGTATAATGTATTTTCATTTTTCCATCGCCGCGCTATGCTGCAGACACACAACAAAGGGGCTTAATAATCTCGAATGGCCAGATATACATCTTCCCTCCTCTCTCCGAGTAGTCGCTTTTCCGTGTCGGTAAATAAGGAGGGTTGCTTCTTCCTCGGTAGGAAGATCTGTCGCGGTGGATATATTGAATGCTACTGTATATAGGTATATATGCATGTTGTAGAGCGCGAGAGAGCGGGATTTTGTAATAACCCGGCTTTTGAGTTTCGCTGTTTGCGATGTGATGGGAGACGTGACGTTGTGGACTGTATATATATATACAGATGAACACTGGCGATCGAGGGGTCTTGAATGTGCCTGGTGTTGAAGGGAGATTCTCGGAAGATTGATGAAAGGAGTTGAAATTTTATAATGGCCGAATTCTTTGCATCGTATAATTTGATTTATTCGAGATATTATTCGTTCTCTTAATATAATCGTGACTAATACAAAGCGTCATAATAATTACGTATGTATAATTTACTCAATGCGCAAACATATCACTGCACTCGTGTGAGCTACGGTTAAATTGCTCCATATACATCAAATCGAGCGCGTGACACACAATTCGATTTCCCCTCATTACTGCCTCCTATTCTTATTTCAGAGCCGCATTAGCCCAATCGATACTCCATACCATTGCCCCATTCGTTTCGGGAGAGAAAATAATACGAGATTACACACGTCATCGTCACAGTTAGTAATGGCTCGACGATTTTTTTCCATTAACAAGCGCGTGTGCGGTCGTCACAAATCAGGCGACGAAAAAAAGACGCGCCGAAATAGCAGTAGAATGAAAATAGGAGAGAAAGAGAGAGAGGGCCCTTGATATTCGAATGGTGTTCTTGTCGAAGTGTGTAAATTTCAAATTGTATCGACTACGACAATGAGCTCTTGTTACACGTATAACAGCACTCCCTTTAAGTCTAAAATTTTATTCGAAAAACAGCAAAAACGTAGTTTTTATTACAAAAAAAAGATACGCACACGCGCTTCCTTCAAGCAACAATAACGCCAAAAAAGTGCAAAGCTAGGTCAGATCCATAAACTTCCCGCTCCCGCAACCAGCGCATAAATGTGCCACGCGTAAAAAGCTCGTAGGAAAAATCCCCCCCCCCCCGCCTACAGTCCAATTGACACCAGAGCCCATCAAGGGAAGCACACATACAGATTATATATTAAGTTCTCTACAGTCTTTTTTATCACAATAAAGTTATTCACATAATTGCTATATAAAGAGTATCTTAATATTACCACACACTCCACGCATATTTTCCTTGACATTTCCAACAATAACGAAGAGATTCTCGTATATAGGAGAAATCTCGCAAGCTCACAGCTAATAATTCATTTTCAGCAAAGAATCTTATCTCCTCTGGTATAACATAGAAAAGGAGAAAAAAGAAGCGCAGTTGAGCCAACTTTTCTCAAAGAAGCTTCTTCTAAAAGCCGTACACCAGTAGAATTCGATTCCTCTCGCAACTGCTGCTGCTCCAACGTTTACGTGAATTATACTCCTCTTCTCTCTCTCTCCTCGTTCATACAAAGAGTATATATCTATATTATAAAGCCCAGAACGGCAGAGACTAGAGCAGCTAGAGAGAATCCACAAAGAAAAATCGCTCAGCTCAGCACAATTCAATCTCTCCCTCCCGTGCAGTTTGCATATCTAAAATCGTGGGAAGCTCACATCAGAATAGTAGTGGTAGTAGTAATCTGACGGTCAGCGGAACTCGAACAGAAGCACAGCTGCGGAGTCTCCGACCGCCGCCGACTAATTAAAATTACGGGAAGAAGCCCCCAAATGGATTTACCTCTTTCTCTCCGCTCTTTCTCTCTTTCTGTGTGTATAAAGGAACCTCTTATCGCGGCACAGCCGAAAGAAAGCAGACCGCAGTGAGAGAGAAAGAGAAAGAGAGTTGGATAAAAGGAGAAAACTATGACAAACAGCCCGTGAAAGCGTAGGCGGCTACGTCTCGTCCTGTTGAGACGGTAGAAAAAAAAACAAATAGATAAAGGCGGATTCACACTCTCGCATTATACTTATAACCTTAACTTTTACTGCTGAATAAATAATTTATTTAAAGTTTGTTATCGTATATATATATATATATATTCTCACAGTTATTATATACCTCTCGAAAGCCTCGATAATTGTGTATGTATATATAGAGGAGATCAACAGCCACACCCCTTTCACGCAAACAAATAGCGCAGTCGTCGACTTCCGCGCGCGCGCGAGAGAGAAACGCTTAAAATTCATGAGCCACCTAAGCCCTACTCCCAGTTTCCGCCGAGAATCGTTTTCCAACACAAGCTCACCCACACATACACATACACCAGTATGAACGAAGCCTGACGCGAAAACGAGGGGTTATATACTCGCCCCCTTTTTTGTTCCGCCGTGTGTCGAGTGTTTACCTGGACGCGTCGCCAGATAGCGAAAAAAAAATCCGTGCAAGCTTTTTACGTATTATTTTCGTAGAGTAGAGTCGATAAACAAACAGCGACCCTTAAACGCTCTTCTTTTATATTATTGAGTTTTTTTTATATAATAACGCACGTGTGTGTGTGTGTGTGTGTGTCGAGAGGCAGAGTTATACCGCACGCACAGCACAATGAGCTTTGAGAGCCACGGAAAGCGGTTTTAATTATAAATGTTAATTAAAACGACAGCATCAGCGAGACGGCAGACTCTGTATTTTGATATTTTATAAATGCGCGACGCGAGTCATGAATGCATTATGAGGTCGAGAGGAGAGTCTCTGCATTGTTGCGGCTCCGCTGCACGTATTATATACGATAAATATTGAAACGACTGCAGGGCAATATTTTAATCGAGCCAATCCCCATATTATCCTACCAATATATTTATCCATCTAATCGCGACCTGAAAATAGCTGGTATAAAATTGAGTCAGTTCGTCAACCGCAGAGCAACTCGACGCGTCCGATAAATCAATGATCGCCGCGGTCGTGTCGCGCCGAAAAAAAGGGATCGCCGCAAATAAACTATATATATATACTATACTCACTCGATAACGCGCGTATCAGTAAGCACTTTCAACTCCCTCTTTAATCCCCGTATCTCAGGCGCTGAGTAGGTAGTTTCATCGAGGAGATAAAAGTTCGAGCGTCGTCGTCGTCCCGCGAGACCACTAGAAGCTTTCTCTCTATAGCAAAAAGAGTGTCTTGTCAGTTATAATCAAGCGATAATCTCTTACGACTGACTGCGCCTGTGGTTTTCCTTTCCCTCTGACTTATTTATCAATTATTCCGACATAGACAAGAAGTATCTATATATTTATTATACTCATAAGCGAGTACGTGAATTATACCAAAAAAAAAAAACAGAGAATAATAATCGAAGAAGCTGCGCATTAAAATTCGTGCCGCATCGCTTATTCAACGGCGCATTAGCGAGTCGTGCACTTTCGCGCGAAATCGCGGAAACTCCCGCATATATATACTACACGTCGTGATCGCGAATATTACCACATGTATGTGTGTGTGTCCGACAACGCCTTTTCAGCTCGCTATGCAAATTCGCCGCCTGTCGTTCCCTCTCTCTCTCTCTCTCTCTCTAGTAGTACGTGCGCGGGAAAATGCATATGCGAAGGGCGCTGCAGAGGTCGGCATTGACATTTTTATTTATCGCCCTGCTGCGCGGAGCTGCAGGGATTATGAAAGACGCCGGCGTGTGGGATCGTAGCTTTTGCGGAATTGAATTTTTGAGAAATATAATATATTCAGTGAAATTTTCGTCAAACTTTCCTCTCGACAGTTCGATTCTAGAGTGTTATAAGTATAATAAATGAAATAGAAGTGTATTATATATAGTTTCTTTTCACGCTAATCTATATATACCTGCCACACACACAGGGCTTATCCGAGAAATCCCGCCGAGAAAGGGAAAACAGTAAAGCAAACGATAAGATAGCCGGTAAACACAATGCCCTCTCTCTCTCCTATTATACACAGCAGTAGAGAGAGGAACAGAAGAATGCACTCTATCGCGAGAGTCATACACGTCTCGCGCGCCAAAATCCACGCACGCGACGACGACGGTCCCCGTATATACACACTCGGTCTTTAATCGTGTTTACCAGCGACGTATTTATGGATGGACGACGACGACGACGACGTTACGTACTGCCGGTCGGCACGATATGTTTCGTGACGTATTTCCTCCTGTGAGTCTTGTTCGATGCGGTATCTGTACTGCTCTGCGGAAGGTGCAGTGGTGTGCTTTGTTTTTTTTCGGTGAGAGTGAGAGCTGGTTTATGATTTTTTAATGCTATGGCTCTTGAATACTTTCGAAGGGCATTGACTGCTGGTAATAATCTTTTGGTTGCTGCTGACGTGCTTGAAACAGTTTTAAAATTTTAAGGAAGTCGTTGAGACTATAGGTTTTTAAATGGATCGGAAGAGATTTTGTACGAGGGAATTGATGAGTTAGCGAATCGGTAGTGAGCTTCATGAAACCCAAAAATATTTATTATTATCAATTTTAGAATTCATGACGTTATCGAGAAATATACACGTAAATGATGCAATCAATCGAGCGCTGCCTTCATTAATCGATGTGTGCTCATATATCACAGTTGCAGCATTCCACTGTTTGACAGCAGTCAAACATTCTAATCGTGCTATGCATGTTACATCGGTCATGATTTTGGTTTACCTGTATAATCAATCGACTGCCGTTATTACGAAAGCTCATACATCGTGTTCGCCATATATTACGGCACAAAAGAGGAGCGTTTATTGTATACGTGAAAAACATTCAATATTTTTTATTTCATAAAGCTAACAAACCTTTCTGTACAAAATATATAGATATATCACGGCAGCGCAGAGGAAACGCAGTCGGGCTTTTCACCGAAAATTTTCGATAATTTCATTCCCTGAAAAAAAAAAATCCTCCGCAGCAGCAGCGAATGTGTACACAAACGAAGCTTCGTTTGCTTTGTGTGCCCACCTGTATATTCAACCTCGCAAAGTTTCATTTTTCGCATAAAAAAACGAAATACCACAAAGCATATTGCGCGCATATAAAAATCGATCTCGCCATATATATAAAATCAAAGGATATAAGCGAACCGACAATAAGCAAATATGGGTATATAATAATTGACCGAAATTAAAATATTCAAAAAGAAAATCGATGATTGATTGATTTCGCCTCTCTTTTCGGCGGGCTTTTTGAAATGCATATTTCACGCTGTATTTTTTCGTCCGCTACACGGCTCCCGCGTTTTTCGTTTTATTCGCCTTTTGCACCGCTTTTGTGGATCGTTTTTCCTCGGCCCTTGCTGTTCCGAGCGCCGCGCGCGTTATACTTGTTTATTTTTCGTCTGCGTGCATTTGATTGAGTTCATCCAATTTTTTGCCTAGAGCCGTGTGACCGTACGCGCTCTATATATGTATTTCATTAGAAACAGATTTTTCCGCTTCGTTCGATCAACAATTCCGCAAGCAGCAGATCGAAAAGTGTCTTCCATTTTTGTAGAAAAAAGTCATCGTGATATCAGATATACGGAAAAAAGATCGAGAAGAAACTATGGTCTCTCAATTTGTCCCGCATTCCCATATACATGGTCAGACTATAACGCCAGCGGCGGCCGCGACGAATCGATCATCTCCCGGACGGTCCCGCGCGGAAATAGATACATTACGTGCCCTCTCAACGCGTCACGTACCTACATACCCTTCTGCCCTTCGTCCCGTATAAATTTCTTTTCTCTCTTGGCTGCAGCTATCGGATATAGTAAAAAATATCGACAGACCTTAATCGAAATTGTTCGATTCGCACGGCGAAATCTGTCTGACGCGGAAAATCGCGCTGCTGTTGTTGTTTTATCTGCTGGACACGAGCTATGTTGCCGCAGTCTTCTTTTTTATTCTCGAATCTTGTTGGGACGTACGGTGTCCGTGACGGGCTACACACAGATTTATCAAGAATTTTTTAGCCTGTTTCTTTTGTTAATTAAAAAAATGGAAGTCGATGTTATACGAGATTAATTAAAATTTAATAATTCGCAAGCATTATACTCGCGTATATTAAACGTAGAAAAAAAAAAGAAATTACTTTTTCGCAGTAGACGAGAACGCGGTATCAGCCTAATAACCTTAATAATACCCGCGAAATCCAATTAAACTCGGCCATGATGATGATCGCAGCAGCATTGGAATTCCAGAAACTCGTTTAATCTACTCGAAAAAGTGTCTTTAATCGCGACTCACGTATACCCCATAAGCGAGAAAGAGAGAGAGAGAGCGTGTATATATAGCGGGATGATTAATACGGTCCTCGTGCGCAGCCCCCGTTTATATACACGCCTTGGTTTTTCGCCCCGTATTTTGTCAACGTCTCGGGAGCTGATTACTTTTTACACACTGACGAAGCGCACCTAATTTATCTTTCACTCTCTCTCTCTCGTGAGAGTATCGCGATTGTCATTTTTTTTAATTGTCCGAGTAATGGACTGCGATTCTCTGAAAGGACGTGTAATGTAATTGCGCGAGAGTTTCTAGTGGAAAATTAATAGCTTTTAAAACTTTCTTAATAGTAATAATGCACTCGATAACAATCGCAGCGCACAGTGATCATCATCAAATACGGAAAAGCTCTTCACATACTTCTTTATAGGTCACGTATATACGGCAGAGCATATCGACTCCCGCTAATTCCCTCTTCATTAAAAGAGAGCCGAGAGCGAAAAGCTTTTCCCAAAAAGTTCGCGGCCCCGTTTCCAAACAACGGGGAGAGAAAAAAATCCCTCCCGCTAGAAGCGTAAATTCTGAAAGCGACGCTTCGCACACATTCGCAGGAAGCGGAAGAGAGAGAGAATTCTCTCCTCTCTCTCTCTCTCGCAAGAGAAAGACTAAAACCCGGCGTTCGCGGATGAAAAAAAAAGCTGCTGGCGTCCCGGAGAAGCACTTTTCTCGGTACGACGAGCGCACGTGCGGACCGAGTTTGCACGCAGCAGCAGCCTCTCGTCGTTCTGAACAATCGACAAAGCTCGCTCTTTGCACGCGCACCTCTAATACAACCTCTCCTCTCTTTTTTTTCTCTCTATTTTTTCATTCTCGAGGTTCGCTCTTTTCTTCTTAATCGCGCTGCTGTGCGATAACGTGTATACGCATCGCTGATACATTATTCTCCGAAGCTTTTTCTCTCTCTCTCCGTGAATGCGGAGAGTAGTGCGCGCGGTATTTAGGACGTTGATTACAAGAGGTATTCGTAAATGATTATAATCCCGGTGTGGAAAAGTGCGCATATTTTCAAGTAGTCATTCCAGAAATAGTCAGACGCGTTTTTCGAATATATACAGCAGCGCTACAATAGACTCTCTCTCTCTCTCAGCCACTATACCTACCGCACGAGAATTACTCAAAGAGAGCTTTTATCTCTCTTGCTTAAAATATCGTCAACAGACTCTTTTCTCGTCCCAGCGCCCTTCGCGCACACACTACTGCAGTAGAGAAAGAGAGTGATAACCGCGTATACTTTCTCTGGCACGAGTCGTCCCCCGGGATATTGGGAAAAGAGATCGCGACCCTCGTACTCCCATTCCTGACGTACTTTTGGTTTCCCTTTCATCTCCCGTTGCAGCCAAGAATAACCTTGGATCGTCGCCCCCTCGCGCAAAATTTTAACGAAGCCGTGTTCCGAGAAATCTCTTCTCTTTCGCTCCGCAGTATGTGTATATATGTGCGCGCGATGTTATTATATTAATTGAGGCGGCGCCGAGACGCTAGATTCGTCTCTCTCGCGACAAATCGTAGGCGTGTTACATTCTGTCGAGGTGGTCCGCATCAGCGACGACGTCTTGGCGAGAGTCTTAATTAGCAGGCTGATGATGAATTCTGTTAGTAAACAAGCTCTGTATTTATAGAAAGCTTATTTGTACATCGATATAATGACAGTAGCGAAAAACAAATTGCGGAAAATACACCCCTCGTCGATAAATCATGGCACACGAGCAATATCATCGCACCCCATCGAACAGCATATTATAAAAACAGCGACACGTGTGCCCCTTCCCATCAGCGAATTAAAAAATTCCACTCCGCATAGCATCATCGCATATTATATTATTTTAATATAATCTCTCCTTCGCGCACCTCTGCGCGTTTTAATGAAAGGAACAAGTGGAGGATGTGGGAAGAGCTTGTCTCGTGCGAAGAGCGTTTAATCGGGGACCGCCTTTGAGAGCGTATATAGCTACGACGATCGCCGCCGGGCAGCAGTTTCTTTGATGTCGAAGCTTTCGCAAATACGAGTAGAGATCGTTTCTAATGCTGTTCTCTATAATTAAAACACCACTGTTCAAGTATACGCGTTATTTTTCTATGTGTACGTATGTAAATTCAAATATATTTAAAGGAAAAAACGGGAGAGAGAAAGAATTGCATCCAACGCCAAAGCTCCGATAAAAAAAAGCTCGAAGCAAACGACGAGCGATGAAGACCGATCGTTTGCTCGGCGCCATCCCTCACATATATTCCGGAAAATGACGCGCGCGCGCGAGGAAATAACGGAACACACTGTGTTTCGCCTCTTTTATATCCCTCATCTCTCGACGCAAGCTCGAGAGAGAGAGAGAACGTTTACACCACCAGCGACGGTCGCGACGGATGATCCCTGCAGGCTCACGACGACGGATCCAATCAGTCGTTCGTTTTGTAAGCTCAACTACTGCAGCAGTATAGTGTACAAATCCTCGTCTGTGCGTAGACACAGCTTTTTTCCTTTTATAGTCTAGAGCTCGAATTTCACGCTTTGATAAGTGCCGCCGATAAGACGAGGGTGAGATGACCGGGAAATTTTAGGAGACTATGGGCTGTTTATACGCTAGGAGAGACTTTTGATTGAATCTTATATAGAACTATTAGCTTAAAAGCTTGTAATCTCGTATACAGACAAAACAACAGCCTCAAAAGTATCAGACGTTTTTAACTCCTCATAATATACGTTTAACCCCGAGTCTGAGAAGCTTCTTTAAAATTGGCTTCGCTCCAGCCAAACAAATGAGCCAAGATAACCTTCCAAAGGCAAACATCGCGAATAAAGCCTCCTCTCTCTTTCTTCCCTCGGTACAAAGGGCGTTAGTTCTATTTTGAAAAAGAGAAAGAGAGAGAGACAAACGTTTGCCGCTGCCTGCGAATATCTCCATTTCCAGACACAGCGCCAGGCATCCCTGGCACTCGCTTATAATCCGCCGGCGTCTGGCCGATAGTGTGTAGCCTGTGTTGTACAAGTATAAAAGGAATGGGGAGATCTTGTAGAGGAAATTCTGCTGCGTTGATGCTCGTTTTGGCTATGTTGTATGAGTTAGGTGTGGTGGTGATGAGAGGTATAACGAGGTGGATTAATTCTAACGTTGCTTCGAGTTTTTAGAGACGGTGTAGTAACTTTTGTAATTATACTGGCTGTTTGATTTATACGCGACGCATTTTGTTAGCTAGGGATCTGTCACGTTTTGCTGTTTATCAAAACTTTCCTTCTGTCGTGCCCCAAACACTCTCTTTCCACTGACGAGCCGTTCAAACACACTCTAGGTATAGGATTACTTCTCCCAAGCGTGTATAGCTTTTTCCAAAAAAAGAGTTACAGAGGTTCGAAGCGGTAATAACAAGCCTTCTTACACAGGATTTGGGGGGGAAGCAAATCGTCAAAGGGGAACATTTCTTTCTTTAGTGCAGGAGCAAAAGTGCCTCACGCAATCGGCACCACCTGCGGCGAGTCTTCGCTGCTGCTTATTTCTGAACATTTCGAAATGAACAACAGAGAGAAATGGCATTGGACCTTTTAAAATCGAAATTTCAAGCTCATTTCACTAATATGTCAAAACAATTGGACTGGTCTGGCTTCTCCACTACTTAAACTCTTCACGTCTCTGGCCACCGACGGTAGATGGCGCATAGACGCTTTCCTATTCCCTTCATTAGTATCTGCAGCCTTGCATATTATATAGAGAAGGATATCACCTATTCCAAAACAGCCTTGTTAGGCCTGTTGCTTGGTTCGCTCATGATATAACTGCCTGAGTTCCTTATTTCGGAATCTGTAAAATTTCTTTTAGATTCTGTGGAATTAATAAGTTTATGACTCTACCACTCGTAAATCGTTAAAATAAGAAAACACAAAGGAATTCGTTCAACCTACGAGTCAGAATTTTATTGGTGTCGACGTTTCGGAGGTATTATCCTCCCTTATCTAGACGTCAGTAGCATCTGCGAGGATGCCGTAAAAAT
>UCOJ01000990.1:0-50807 GCA_900474305.1 Cecidostiba fungosa | reverse complement strand
AAACATGTGTGAAAACTTCCATGAATAGTTCGAGAAATATTTGAAAAATTATTATGAATATTCTAATGAAATCTTTATGGAAGATTGCATGAATATTGCAGTAAATCTTCTGGCGAAGGATTTTAAAAATAATTCTTTGAAATATTTCGCGGAATATGAGCGGAATCTTTCATGAATATTTCGAAAAATATTCGCAAAATTTTGTTTAAGATTCCAGTGAAATCTCTATGGAAGATTCCATGAATATTTCAGTAAATCTTCTGGTGAAAGATTTAAGAAATAATTCTATGCAATATTCCGCGGAACATGAGCGGTAACTTCCATGAATAGTTTGAGAAATATTCGAAAATTTTTTTGTAATATTCCAATCAAATATTTAAGGAAGATTCCTCGAATATTCCATGATAGATGTAAAAATTTAGTCTTTCATGAAAGATTGCCTAAATATTTTTCAAATATTACACTGGAATATACCACTAGAATATTTCGAAATGTTCCGCTCAAATATTTCATGCTATGTGGGGTGCCAAAACCGTGCCAAAACTGTACCAATCTGTGTCAAAATTGTGGCAGAACTGTGCCAAAACATAAACATTTTGGACATTTGACACACTTATGGCACAGTTTGGCACAATATTGGCAGAGTTTGTCATACTGAAAATTAATAAAATTGTGTGCAAATTTTATCGGGGGGGGGGGGGTTATGACTGTGCTGTTATTCGAAAAATTAGGAATTTTAATATAGTATTTAATCTACTTTCGAATAACAGCACAATCGTTTAAATATTTTTCTAAATAACTGGGTTCGAAATAAATGAATTTCTAACAATTGAAATTTGTTTCTCTTTAAAGTAGTTATCTGTAAATTCGAAATAATGATTTGTTGGTTCTTCTGGTGTCTAAACTATGTAATTCGAAAAAATATGAATTGTATTGAAAAAATTCTAAAGTTCAATACAAAAAAATATTAAATCGTCTAAATAGTGAACCCCCCCCCCCATAATGAGGGCCTACATATGTGTTACCATTCGGATAATAACATCAAAACTCTGCTAAAAATGATTTAAAATTGATTTAACATGTGTCACATTGAATATTTTGATTGACGATATGCCAGAAGAGAAACTGATGCACACTAACTTGTTTTAGCTAAATCATAAATCAACCATATTTACATTGATTTGCATTTATACAATATTAGAGCAGAGCATTTTGAAATTGTACATCAAATTTTACAACATTAAGTTATCTAGTTCAAGAGAAAATTGATTCTTTCCGAGTCTGCTTTAAACTAACCTGTACTTGCATGATATAAATAAAAAACAGATCAATTAAATTTATTTTGTAATTGAAACAGCAACACTTGTTAAATTATTGTTATCTTACTATATGGGGTAAAAAAACCTATCTATATATCAAACCGCATGGTCACCAAATTTGGGATTAGGTGTATTATCAATCAATAATTATTTTAAAATCTTTTGATGAAATTTTCCAAATTCCACGACTGCAACACATTCTACGTGAAAGCATCTATTCTCCACTTAACAGTTCACAATCACAATAAAAGTAATTGTTATTTATTTGCAATGCACAATGTATCACGTTATAAGTACATTTGCCTAGATGCATTACCTTAAACAGAAATTTAAGTAAATTTTACTGATATCTTCATTAGCGGTAACACAGTGTGGGCCCTCTACAACTTATTACTTAAGCATAACAGTAAGCACAGTGGTTTTAATCCGTGTAGGTGTATTACAGTACTTTAAAGCTATATTTTATTTTTTAAGTTTTTTAAATAAATCTCACCTTTTTAAGATCTCAGATGAGATTTCAGGTGAGTTCTCAGGTGAGATTTTGGACCTACTTTCTGATTTATCATGCGAATATAACACCAATAAGGGACATCAGATTTGTCTATGATCTATTTTTATTAAGTTTCTCAACGTGTAGCTGATTTTTACTTTGCTAATTCAAATGAGAATTCGACGTGAGATCTTTGGTGAGATCTCATCTGAGATTTTCAATAAGGAAAACATTCACAACTCGGTCACTATTTAACACACTGGTCAGTTCATTTCAAACTGTACATTAGACTGGGGAAAAACTGCTGTTGATTTCTCCCAGGAAGGGTAACGAATTTGTTAATTTGAGTGCCCGTAGGGAAAGATTTGGAGCTTGTGATCATAGTAATCAATAACAGATCAAAATGGTAAAAGGTATACTTAACCTCGGAATAGAGAGTCAAATCAGCTTCTGTGCGAAACATTTCATGAATAATTGTGCTAAATAAAATTGCTTATTGAGAATATATCATTATTTGGTATATCCCCTGTTGAAAGGTACATACCACGTGGTATTACTATGTGGTTTAACTACATGGTAAAACCACCTGGTTTGTTATTTACCACGTGGTTTGGTTGTGGTTACCATGTGATTTTGCTACGTAGTTTTTTTATTTAAAAAAAGTTGATAAACTTTATAAAATAAGACGATTTATATATATCGTAACCATTAATGGAAGTACCATGTGGATGGTAACACCAAAAATAGGTCATATGTCTATGTTATCTGCAATTTCACTTCAAAAAGTTTATATAATTTTAAGTTAAAATGCAGATAACATAGACATATGACCTATTTTTGGTGTTATCATCTGCATGGTACTTCCATTAATGGCTATGAGATATATAAATAGTCTCATTTTATAAACTTTATCATCTTTTTCTACATAAGAAAAACTACGCAGTAAAACCACGTGGTAACCACGTTGTACCTTTCAACAGGATCTTAACTTATGCGATTGTATTTTTAAGCGTATCGAGCAAAAAGCAAGAAATAAAAAGTATAGACTTGTTTTGATAAGATACCTAGCAATCGTATTACACCTTAAACTGAGAACCAGCTGGAATTTATACCAGGACTGTGTTATACCATCAGGTATGTGGACTTATCTAATACCACTGTTATTATTTATTTTTGGAACATCACTTTTAATTCAGCACATGGGAAATGTGCAGATACAAGCAAACAAGTACATCAGTTTTTAAAACAAGTCCAAAATTGTACATGAGTGAAATTGTTATTGTTACCATCCAGAGGATACATCGGAAAATAGGTGCATTACCAAGCGCATTACCTTTTTAAAACTAATTTTTTGTTTCAAGTTCTTTAAGGTAGTACTGTCGATGTTAGAATTACCGTTCAGATTTTGACGAAACTGTGTGTACCGGTGAATTAAATGCTAAAAATAATCTAGTTAAAATTTTGTGAAGCTCGGGTACTTGAGAGAAAAGTTATGACGACATTTAATTGTACGACAATAACATGTAATCTTATGCGGAAAAATAATCATTTACGAATATTACAGCATTAACCATTCAGTTTTTGTACAAAATTGTAGTAGTAAGAAGTAGAGGTATGATTAACATTTTTTGCTTTTAAAAAGTATCATTTGATGCTTTTAAGTATACTAGGAAAATCCAGCGCGCTTCGCGCGCTCAGTTTTATTCGTCGTATCTTAGCCTCAAAAACATAAGGCTATATTCAAAATAACGGAGATTACAACGTATTCCAGTTTTCGAAGTTCAGAGGTTAGTTTTTAAAGAAAGGATTCAATTTGAACTACGCATTTCTAATTCGCGTTCCTAAATTCTTAAACCAAGCGATCAAACAGGGCATTAAATGCTTCACAACAAAGGCCATCACTTTTTTAAGAGAGGATGTGTAACAAATATGCCACACGTATTATTTCAGAGTGTGACTGTATTCAAACGTATTAAAAGTGCAAGATTTTATTAGTCAAACAGGTCACATTTTTTAGTAAACTTAAATTTTTAATAATACGATAATATCTATATACTTTTTTATATATATCTATATACAATTTATGTTTATATATATCTATATACAATTTTTAAGTGAATTTGTTTATTAGTTTTTAAGTAAATATCAATATTTCTATGTAGTACAATTACGGGAGTAAAATGGCATTAAATTTGAAATTTTGGTAAATATATATAAATATATCTTGGTCGAGTTCTTTGTGCAACTTATGAGGAAGTTGGTCCCACAAGCTCGAGCCAGATGGCTCCAGGGCCCGTCGGCTCTGTCATGGCGGATTTCATGTTTAATGTATACCTATATATATGCTCACGAACAGGCTCTTGCTTGTATGCGACAGGTCACGTGACGATACACGCATACAAAGTAAACCCACGCATGCGTGAGCGTTATATATAGGTATAAATTAAACATGTAAATCCGCGATGGCAGAGCCGACGGGCCCTGGCGCCATCTGGCTCGAGCTTGCAGGGCCATCAGCTTCCTCATAGAACCTGTTGGGCCCTAAGGCATAGTTTTTAGTGGAAATTTTTTATTGCAATTTTTTGAAATGTTATGTCAAACAAAATTTTTTATTCACCTGTCAGCCTGAATGAAATTGTTTTCTGCTAAAATTCTTCTGACACAGGATATGTCAATCAGGTTATCGCGTGATCTAGAGCCTCGTCTAGAGCAAACACAGTTGTTCATTATACTAAATTTCGAATAGAAACTATGAAGTGTAAACACAAATGCTAGCTTTTCGGTCGAGCACGTATATTAGGACTCAACCGTTCACAAAGATGTTAGTTAGGATATTGTTGCCACCCGTGCATTTACCGAATTGTGCGTAAGTTCTATTGCAATAATTGTTTATTATATAATAATGATTTGTCTAAATCATACGTTTTTGTTTACAATTCAAATTTTCAAACTCTGATTAAATTTATTTGTTTTTAAAAGTTTTGATTTGTTCATGTTTAAAATATTTTTGCGTAAATAATTTGATTTTATATTATTTACCAATGTTACAGCAATTGAACATTGTTCTCTACATTTATTACCTAAGCGACATAATTACTTTGGTGTTATGGCAGTACGAATCGTCGTGTTGTTTGCGTTGGTCGCAGTACTTAGCGGATTGTCTAATGCGCACATTTTTATTTATTTATTCATTCCTTTTTCAGATTACAACAATCTTCTAACAATCCCTTGTTAATTAATATACATAAAAAGCTTATATTCTAGTATCGCTATTTACATAATTTTTATTATCATTACTGCAATATTAAAACTTGCGATGATAAGCTTGAATATGTAGCTTGTAAATACCAGGTAAGCATTAAGTATACCTATTGATTCAATTTATTGAATTTATTACATTTATATTCTACTATTATAAAATTTAAATTAATTAAACTGTAATCTAACTTATAAATTTTATTATAATTCTTTTGATTTAAATCTTCGTTGCCGCCGCCACAAAAACCGATTTGCAACAAAGGGGTCTGACAGCTGAAAATAAATCTAACTCAGTTTATAACCAGGTATATAATAATTATATTGATAATAATCAAGCATGTATTTAATTGTACAAATTTACATTATACTACTACATAACCCAATAACCGAATAACCCAATAATAGTTACAAAATTGAAATTGATTAAAATTAAATTAAATTAATTAGGGCAATCTGGGCTATGATTCTTGCGTAGATATTAGGAAGATATTTATTCGCAGAATGCAATGATATGTAATATATATAATTATTAAAAAGTTAATTTTCAGGTAAATTTCATCGAATTTATCTATGAATTGAATTTACAGAACATTTTAGAGTTCGTCAAAATTTAACTGCAATATGTACCCGAACAGACGTATAGTCAGAGGTATACGTATAATGCTTCCGACTACACGCATACGTATGAGCGATATTGTTTCGTTTATCTGCGCTTCTATTATTAATCTATACGTGAATAGCTTTGTGTTTCGTATTTATGGCTCTGCTATAGAACTATTTGAATTTCCAAAAGGTATTGAATACTCGCGATGTTCATCAATTGCTATTAAAACGTTGTTCAGAATACACCACTCCGGAATATCATGATCCTCTTTACACAGTCACAAAGGGCCACTCGGAAATAGCGCAACGGAATGAAAACGTCATCCATCCGGCTTTCCTACTCGTAAAGCGTGTGTGAGTCGCAAAAACTTCTCTTCATATCTCCTTTAAACATAATGACAGCCTCGTGCGAGAGAGAAAACGAAGGGGAAAAAGCGATGGCGAAAGAAAAAAAAATAAGCCCATTTGTTCTCGTTGATCCTGGCGATCAGAGTATAGTATAGATAGGTGAAACGAATTGTCGTGTTAAGAACGCGTTATGCCTGAGATATTACGTGGAGTAAATAAATGCTTTTTTGATATTGGAATATTTTTCAGAAGTTTCCGCGAAACGTATTTCTCTCTCTCCCTCTTTCTCTCAAAGTCAAAAACTGCAAAGCTTTGAAATTTTTTCATCCGGTTAGTCCGATTTGAAAGGTAAAACGAATCTTTTCCGATATTCCTCGGAAAAAAAATATTTACCGTATAGCCTTGCGAATTCGCGCAGAGGTCAGCAAACGAAATGGTGCTTTTTAAGAGAGAAAAAAAATTCAATTTCCCAGGAAGCCGATTCGATATAATAATAAAATCACCTCTCGGAAAAAAGCGTAATGTCACATCGGGAAGTATGTATGTATATATAGCGAGACCGTCTCCCATTTAATATACGATTGATCTCTCTTTCGCGTGTACGCTCGATTTTACGCCCGAGGGACGGTGACGTGCGCGAACCGCAGCCTCGAATATCCCGACGATATTCTGTTTCAATTTTAATGAGACCCGTGAAATTCGACGGGACAGCGCGGACGTCGTCGTATTATAACGTCGCCGCACGTATGTATAACGAGATTCCGCGTTGTACGCTCGCGTTATATACGGCCGGCTATTGTTATGTAAGGTGAAGTGAAGCGTACAATGTAAATTTTGCAGAAAAAGGAATGCGATGTAAGGCGCAAAAATAAAAACGATTATAATTTAAAAATTTTCCGGCGTTTACACAATCATTTTTAGTATACACACTCTTTATACATAAAGCACAACACGATTCTATTAAGATAAAAGAACAATCCACTTCCCGATAACCCACCCTGACTTTACAAAATAAACCTATATATTATTCCCGATAAGCAAACAACCGAATAATCACATCAGATATTCTCCCATCCTGTAGAACAATCGTCCGAAGCAATTATCGTAACCTCATAATTAAGCCACACACACACACACATATACGGTAGTTATATATACAAATACTCTGATGACCTGAAACTCTTGGAAAGATAAACGTCGCGTATATATATCTACGGTCGACGTCGAAATCAGGGTCAAAAACGGTAGTAGCTCGACTTACCTTTACCGTATATATGTGTATACGTGTGTGTGTGTGTGTGTGTATCCCATAATATATCGGGAGTATCGATTGCAGAGAGTAACGGTTCACCCCATGCGCGCGCGAGAACGAAAGGGCCGCGTTATTTCGGTCGATCGGACGAAGAGGCCGTGAGTCCATGAGGGACGCGAACTTTTTAGCGCGACACGTGCGTTGTTACATTCTAGACAATTTTTTTTTAAATTGATTGGTCTAGTTATTTCAGTTTTTTAAAAACTTTAATTGCATAGGTATCCTCTCAGCGAATAACTAAAATTATTATCACATTATATTGTAACCTATATCAAGAAGTACACGATCGAAAAACTAGAAAATGATCGACATAGCGCAGCTGCATATCAGCTGGTTAAAATTAACTTTCTTCCATTTCAGTCCATAAGCGCGTATGAAAAAAATTTATCGCTTCTCGCGCTATGAATACTAACGCAATGCAGCAGCCCTTTGTGTTGCTGCTGCTGCGAGAAATATGACAAGAATAAAAAAAGAATCTCTCGAACGCATTATCGCAGAGTCGCGATCGAAGCGCTGCACAATGAATATTCTCGCAGTGTATAGAGTAAAATCGAGTTGTAAAAGAAGAATTCGCGCATAAATAAACGAGTTTCTCTTGGGCGTATCGGAAATAATAACAACGTTTGCCCACCAGTTGTATAACAAAGCCGAGAATTGCATTGGAGCAGTAGAGGCAAATAAAGAGCGTATATAAACAAGCCAAGAAAAAGCTTCTTCTGCTGATAAAAATAATCACGAATTACGTAACATCTCTTTCTCGACCCGCATTTCTCTTCCTTTATCTCGTTTTTCAAAGTCGCTGTATACCCCGCGATCGAAAGACGATCGGGCAAAAAGACAAAACGTCGTCGTCGTCGTCAGGGTGGGTGAGACAAAGCTCCGAGTTTGTCGAAAAGTTCGCTGCTGCTGCTGCTGCTGCCGAGAGCGTAATAAATAGTTGGCCTTTGTAAAGTGGAAAATAGCGAAAGTGTGTATGTGTGTGTACTTGCCGAAAGGCAAAAGTTCCTCTCGCAGCTTGTGCTAAAGTCGTTGCCAGAAGCACACAGAGGATAGCGTCTATGTGTGTGTATATCGATTTAAAGTAGGATCAAGTGCAATTTGTAATATATATAATTTTATTATAATCAAACAAATGTTCAATTCATTCCCATCCAATAAAATCCTTGTCAAGAAATTAAGAATCGCCCCTCGTCTCTGATCCGCAATTAAGCTCGACTTGCACGGACATCCAGCATATACAGGATCGTGAGGAATCTCAGTCTCGCCACACAAGCAAACCCGAGACCTCGTCTCGTATTTGCCGCAAAGCAGCTGCCTGTTGCCGCGAACCCTTTAATCGCCAATTAAATTCGGATGCGAAGCTTTCTTGTGTGTGTGTGTGTTTGTGTGTGTGTGTGTGTGTGTGTGTGGTTAGGTGACCGAGATTTAATTGGAGCTTGACCCGTCGAGATTGACATCGGAGGATAAAGAAGAGGGTCGACTGCTTTATCGCTGGGATTTTCGGTGGTGAGCTTTGTCTTTGTACGTTGGTTATATGAGGATATGTCGGGAGTTAAGGTGCTTTTCAGGAAAGAAATGGAAAAGTTGGGAGGAAAGTTTATTTTATGATTTTTTTAAAGTGCTTTAAGTGGGAGTAGTAGATTTTATGTGGGTTAGAAGAAACGGCTTTTAGTCAATTAATAAGAAATGGCGTGACGTGCTTGAAAATTATGTTTATAAGCTTCGTTTCGCAGAATTCATTTATATTATTTTAATTATAAAAATAAACACCTGCGTACTTTAATTAATATTACGCAAATATAATAAGAATCGATAATTCATCATAAATTTATACGTTATACAACTAGAATTCGAAACATTTAATTAATTACACATTATGCAAAAATAATCACGCCCGCACATCGATCATTTTACCTGGAATCATATCATCATAAATTAAATCACAACGTATTATCTGGCTCTATATATGAAAATTGCAAGTATAACAACGCAGCGATTATATTTAATTAAAAGAAATGCAGTATACGCGAGTGACCACACCGCTTAATGCTTTATTCGCAAAAAGAATACACCAATATATCACTCATGTCGTATATAAAATCCTCCCAATAATTTTTCAGCAAATTCGATTCAGTCGGAAGAAATATAACGTGATTACGCATTCACGAACGCGAGGTCGCGTATAAGCTTCAGCTCTCATCTCGGTGAGAAATTCCGTACGTCTGATGAAAAATGCGAAATTCGACTACGCAGTCGCTACATTACTCGACGTCTTCTTCTTCTACCTTCGAAATGCGAAAAGGCGAGGGTAATAAAGTCGCAGTTTAGCCACCTCGTGACTGCAATTCAGCTTTATGACGGAGTCAGTTATATACGTCTTGCGAGAAAATTGCGCGTTAGTGGCTTTAGCATTAATTTATCGCATAGTTCGCGCTATTTCACCTTAATGTGGTAACTAATCATAACTCAGGGTATCTATAGTATAGAAGCTTTATATTTAAAATAATTCAGAATCTGGATTACCGAAGCATCGTCCTACGATCAATTAACTACCAATTCGCAGCAAAAAAAAAAAAAAAAATCGTAGCATTGAAAGACGCTCAAGCTCAAGCTGCAGCACTCGAGAACCCGGATATCGAATTATCGTAGAGCTTCTCGAAGCCAGTTCGATGATTCCACTCCTCTCGCTCTCTCTCACTCTACCCTAGATTAGCTCCATCGGAATCGCTCGATTGTGCGCAAGCACGTCGGAATCCGCTGCAGGTATGCAGCTCTTCTTTTACAAGCTTTAAGTGTACATAAACAATGAGAGCTTGCGGAGGTATAATTGAATTCGCAGCTATATCGATTTCAGAGCTTGATTTAGGAGTTGCTTTTCTTGTATATGCGTGTGTGGGTGAAAGTCATGAATCAATTTTTGCCGGACTAACGAACCCAGAGCTTACTGTTTACACAGTGTACAAGCTCTCGTTTTAATTAAGCCGACGCTCATTAATTCGATAAGACTAATTTCGACGCAGAGAGAGAAAGTGGCATGACTGACGTCTTGCAAGCTCTCTCTCTCGTGAATGCAAGAGCGATTTTTTATCCTTAAACCTCTCCTAACGAGAAGTTGCCTCCTTAATTAGTCCGTCGCAGCGGTATCCGCTTGCTCCACCTGCTTTTGATCTCGAGCGATTATATAATACCATCTTTATATTCGAGAGAAAATGAGGTGGAGAGTCCTAATTTCGAGCTTTTCACTATTATATTTCTCACTCACTCAAGCTATTCGTCTTGAATTGAATGTGTGTGTATATCTATAACCGAGCATCAACGCGTAGAGAGAAAGCTCGTTGTTTTGCGTCAGTTCGAATGGAGGACAAGACTGTTGCATCTGTCACGTCGCGCAACTTCTCGAGAGCCGCTCTCGAACGCACTCAGCAAGTTCTTAGTTGAATTAACAATCGCCTTCTGTCGTACAGAGTCGAGAGAAGAGCTATATACATCAGATTGATGACTCCGTGCTCTCTGTGTTATATAAACGATCCATTTTTCTCGTATACATTTATCGACCGCGAATATGATAGAAATCAGAAGCTCGAAAACTTTTCGCAAACATCTATATAGGAGTTTGCTTCTATCACTTCCAACTTTTCCTTCTCTCTCGCGGGGAGACGACTGTTTTCAATTAAACTTGCGCCGGAGTGAGAGGTAATTCGCTAACGATACCCTGGAAGAACTTGGATATCCATAAAACAATAAAGGTCCTTCGTCATTAGGAGGAAGAACGAAAGTCCTGGAAGTTGACGCCTCTAATTAGGCAGCAGTCATTATGCGACTAATTGCGGATCGAACGTATTATAGAAGCTTGTAATTAGAGTCTTTTTCTTGCAGCCTCTCGGATTTCGTGTAATTATCAAAGCTCCGGGAGCTTTTTCGGTATATACAGCCACGTGTCTTTCGTTGAATAATTATCCATCGACGATATAACGTTTGCTTTTATATTTTCAACGCGTATAAAAGCGAATGTTTAAGTTAAATTGCGTCGATTGAAAATATATTCAAATTGATGCGCGAGTAAAAAGCTCGAAGCGCTATTTGTTTTTACGACAACGCGCTTTACAGCAGCGATTCCACACGTTAATTGAAATTCAGCGCAATAAAACGCCTCGGACTGCAATTTGAAAGTTATTCATAAATAAGCGCGAAAAAAGCTGCAGAAACACTCGTATATATATTTCGAAACTCGAATAAATCCAGCGAATATAACAAAAGTTGTGTGAGAAAGAGTTGCACGTACGTTCTCTACTGTAAAAAAAATTGGAGTTTCGAAGTTACGTATGTCGGCGGTTCGTTTCGAATTTCAGAGCCTCGTGGATTTATATGAAAAATAGAGATCCTAGAATTTCGTTGATAAAGTTAGTGATGTCCGATCGATTATATAGCTTGCGGCAGTATTATGAGAAATTTATCGTAGGCGGATGTACAGTCTATAGGAACGATCCACCGAAACCAATTTCAAGTACACTTGGAGAGCTAAAAGAGAAACCTTATACCTATACAGACACAACGCCCACGAGCATCTGAAAATCTAGCTTTTCTGAAAAAGTTCCGGAAGCATTTCAAACCCGCCGAAAAAAAAACAGCCAAGATTCCCTCCTACACACGATAAATTCTTCTGGAAGGAAAACGACCCTTTACGAATAAAGAAAAAAAGAGAGAAGGCGGTCGGCGCATGCAAAATGTTTTCTGGTGATTAATCGCGGGATAAATGGCGTTTTTGTTTTTCTTCGGCTGACTCTCTGTGGTCGACAGATTTATGGAGCGACAAACAAGTCGTCTCGGGACGAAAGTTTCTTCATTATTAATTTCGTGCGCGCGAGACTGTGCTGGTGGAAGAGAAGTTTATCGGGGCTTTCGTGATTTCGACGGCTGATTCGGGTAATGAAAACGCGTTCGTGAATTATTTTAGCGCCGTTGTCTCAAAAGACAGATCTCCTATAGTCTAAAGAATATACATGGTGTATTATCATTCTATTCGTTCTCTGATTGGCTGTTCCTTAGTTGTTAATTTGCACAAAGAAATTTTTATATAAAAAAGTATAGCAGTGTCTCTAATAAAAAAATTCTATTTAAGTAGTATTTACAAGTTCCAGTCAGCCGCAGCAAAAATCAAGCGACCTTTTAACTCACATCTAGAATAAAAAAAAACTCTCGAAACTCTCCAACTAAAAGCAATTTATACGTCACTCAATTCAGCCCGCAAATAACTCGCCTAAGCGGCGCTTATCGCATTACCTCGCAGTAATAGAAAAAAATAACGCAGCTCCACTTCGCAAACATCAACTCTCTCGCTTCTTCCTCGCGAGTTTTTACCTCGCGGCGAGTTTGCACCAGGTGCAAAACCGCGCGCATAATTTAAACGCATTATCCAGAGAGCCGCACGCGCGCGCTCGTCCGGAAAATTAAAATTTATTCAGCGACGTTTGTTGTGTTTAATCCCCGCACTTTCGAGTCTCGAAAAAAACACACACACACAGAGGAACAAGGATGATTCCGATGGAAAAGCGCTACTGTAATTAAAATTACACCGAATAGGAGGTAACTCTGCGAAAGTTTCGCATGCAAATTACGGCGTTGCGATGACAGCGACCTTTCCCGCGCGTTTGCTCCGGGCAAACCCTGTAACGCGTACATAGGCGGCTCACTTTTTGTTTGACGACAGGCGGAAAGTGGGTTACGTTTTTAGATGAAACGTGATATTTTTCCTCGTGTAATGACATTTTTTTTGTCAAACAGTTGCTCCGCAACGACGATAAAAGTAGGTTTTTATAGGGGAGAATGGCAAACGATTCGAGGCGTATAACACAGTGTATGTACGATTTTAAAATCGCCCCGTAAAAAAACTGGACTGAATTTACGGACTATGGCGCTTTTTTTTACTGCACAGTATAGCGTCCCTCTCGCTGATACCAGTATACAGATAAAAAGTTTATGAGCCAGTGAAATATGCGCTACTGCGCTATTGATTTTTCCCGTGGTTTTTTACCTCTCTAATGCTCGGCGATGCGGGTTATTGTCGTGTCTTTGCGTTAAACGCGAGCGAAAAACATGAAAATCTCACGTAATCTCTGAAATTAATGCGACACGATTGCGAAACTGCATCAGTTCTTAATCCGCATTAATTCGCGAGCACGTATGCTCGTTTTTAATTTCCCGCAAATATAATAATGTCCAATCAACGCGTTTTCCAGAAAAAACTGCAGACTCATCACACTTGGATGGAAATATACCGCAGCGTCATCAGGGACGTGGCCGATTTCAGTTTTTACCTCTAGAACGGTTAAACATTTTCTGTACTATAACCACTACGTTGCAGTATATATATATAGCTTTATAAACAAATAAATCACTCAAAAGCTCACTGCAAAGCTTTATTTAGCTAAATAATCCAGCTGGATCGACGGCCGTTAAATTCAAATAAAAAAATCCATCTCATTTAATCAGCTGACTGCACTCTCAAATCAGCCACAAGAATTACGAGGTACTCACATTAGTCCACACCCACACATCTCATTTCTCGTCCAGTGAAGAAACAACAACGACGACAACGAGTGCCTGCTACTATCACGGCGCATCTCTCGGTCTGATTTAAGCGTTAAACCGCGGGATGAAAAACGCGCCGGTCTTTTACAACTCGCCCTCGTTATTGCGCCAATTACGTTTACGAGCGGCCCTGGCGAGATTTTTTTTTCGCGCTCGCCCGCCTGTTCCAATTAAGAATGCGAATAATTAAAGTCGAGCTTGCTGGCTTTTTGTCCGGCGGCGGTTTCTTCTAGGAGAAACTTTTTCTGAGGTGCTACTTTCTTTTTTTTTTCTTTTTTTTTTGTAGTGGACGGCTATATTGGAAAAGCTTTTCAATTTTCAAGCTCAGTCGAGTCGAAGGGATGCTCAGATGGCCGAGGAAAATCTAAACGACTATATCTATTAGAACATTTTTTATAAGTTTTCTATTTATACGGCAGAAATTGATTATAAAATCAGGAGAATTTCGTTCGAATTACCCCGTTAATATCGTCGAGAATTAATGATTTCAATTTATCACCCTCAATATCACGGCCGTAAATCACAGGAGACAACGGAAGCGATAACCGCAGCTGTCCTATTCCCTTTTAGCTGCAGGTACACTAACGAACTGCGTCACTTCGCTTTCTAAATACTAAATTTTTCACTCCTTCGACGTCTCGTTTTCAAAGCTTCTCGATAAATCTTCCTTTCTCTCTTTAGCTCTGTCTTTCATTTGTTTTCGCTCTTACACTCGGCCCCTCGGCTGTCTGTCACTCTCTCGTATTTTATCAGCTCGATTGACAAACGGTAAAAGCGTGTGTAGCTGCAGGCCAGTGTTATACCTTCGCTCTTATTAGATTTCTCGTTGACTCTCGCATCTGTTGACGAGCGCCGTAAATATAGTCGGAACGACCGATAACTTCCAATATATAGAGAGAGATGCGCTTCGAGCAGTGTACTGGGAGCGATTCGATTTGCCGGAGGTAAAAGTGGAAGCTCGAGTAGAGAGAGAAACTCTGGTGTATTTTGGGGGGAAGAACGTCGCGAAAATAGAGAGAGTGGAGTGTGTGTTGTGGAAAACAATGGATGTGGAGGTTTTTTTTTTCTTCGTTGGGCTGGAATTCTAATATGATGATGTGTGTGGGGGTTTCTGGATAATATGGGATTTGTTTGTTACTGTATAATCGTGGGAAAGTTGAAATGAAATGTCTTTGAGTCGTTGAGATTACAGAGGATGAAAGAGCACTTCCATTTGTTTGTGTGAAGATTACTGGGATTCCGGTGTGTCAAAAAGCCTTTTGTGCTGAGAGTCCTTTCACGGAAATTTTATCCTGATAAGTTGCATTCTATATGATACTAAAATATTCGGATTCCCGTATACGATCGCTTCGCATTCCGAATGAAGGTGTTGCTGTGAGAAGGAGAATAATAAGGTGGTAATGGAAATTAGCAGATACCAAGATTCTAAGCAAATGAACATAAAAGTCCTGGTCATTATAGTTTAGCAGAAAAAGAAAGCAATGCAAGTCGTATACATACAGGAATAGGTATAACGAAAATATTATAAATACACTGCTCGACGCTAAGAAAAAGTTGAAATATAATATCGCCTTCCAGCCAACTAAGAATTCCATTGGGAGGAATAACCGCTTCGTGAAAATGACAAAATACTCGAAAAAGAAACAGAGCGGCGAAACGTAAGTCTGTCTTTTAAGAGTCGAGCAGAAGCCGGTTGAGCGAAAGTAACAACGTCGAGAACCACTATAGTCGTTCGCTACGACTTATGCTCGTTATTTATTGAATCTAAGCGGATTGTATACGTGGGACGTACTGTAAATTTAATCGAACCAACAGGCTTTCTATTTCGAATTTCTCAAGGGTTATAAAGAATAAATCTAACGAAAATTTCTAAAAATCTACACAATTTCAACAATTACGTCTTCAGAAAATATTAAAACTTTTATGATTCGATACTGCTTTTTAAAGTCAAAATTTTAAGCTTCTACCACTAATAAAAACTCTTGTGTGCCTCGTACGTGTGGATCACTATACAGAGTAAAACAAAGCTGTTTATTTGGACTGCCCTGGCTTCCCCCACCGCTTGAACGCTCAGTGTCTCTGGCCATCGAATGTAGGTGGCGCATAAGCACTTTCCTATTTCCCTCAATCGATATCTGCGAATCCAGTATACATATATAGCAGGATGCCACCTCGGACAAAACTAGCTTTTGTTGAGCTTGCTACTTAGGCCGCTCATGTTATAACTGCCTGAGATCTTAATCCTTTTATAGGATCGTGTTAACTGAAGAGTTCATAATAATACATTCATTCTTACTTGAATAAAGAGGCGACAAAGTTCTATTGATTCCTTTATAGAGCATAGAAGTGGCGCTTAACAATGTGCTAGTTCAGTAACCTCACGGCGCGTGTTTTCAATGGTTAAATTTTTAAAATGCATTTTCTCGCATAAAGATGTTTTAGAGTCACGGGTATAACCAACTAAATTGTCTGATTATTCATATAATCAGTGTACCCTCACCAATTTGGTAAACAGTTTGTTATTCTTGGCAAGTATGCTAATATTTAAGCCTATAATATGATACAAATTCTAAATTACAAAGAATAATAAGGAAGCATGCTCACTGATTTAACAGATGATTAATTAAAACGTGTTTCAAATAAAATGTTTATGCATATTAGAAATATTACAAACATGTGAACATTAGAGGGACCTTAAAGAAATCCGCGTCAATTGGTTTCCCTATCCACGAGTCATCGTTAAAATTTATTCCATGTACGTCTCGTACCTGGCGGCCCAGAAAAATTAAATATTCAAACGGCATTTCGCTACTGCTTCTGCTGATCTCGCTATACCTCCGCGCTTTAAATTTTCGCGAGCTTTTCCATAACGCACAATTACGAGCATTGCGTTCTAGGGGATTTCCGAGGTTTTATTGTCTTCTGACATTTTACATGCTTCGGGATTTGAGTTTTATGACCTTTTTGCGAGTTTTGATTCATTGATTTTGTTTTACAGAAATTATTCGAAATAAGTATGTTTGTTACCAATTAACAAACATTTGTTTTATCATAATTACTGATTTATCCATAATACACATCGTTAATTTTAAATCAGGTCATTCGGCCATCGGCAAGTTACTTATATTAGCAAAAAATATAATTCGAACTCGAGAGATAACCGTGATAAATAATACGTTAAATGATCACATATCTCATATTACACAGAGAAAAGCTCTCACATTGCAATTAAAGCTCTGATTAAAAAACAAAAAAACGCGCAACATACACACAGGACATCTCGAAGCCAATCGTCGTCACACCGGCGTCAAATTCCGTAATCCGTCAAGCAAACAAGCAAACAAACGGCTGCACACGTTTCCTCCATCCACATATGTATACCAATTGCATTTCCATCCCACGCTCGCTCACTCACTCTCTCTCTCCTCAACTTTTGAAATATGCCTCGGCGAAGGTCACACAGCAGCTTGACAGCTTTACCGATACACATTGTTTTACTTTATCATTAAAGTTGCTCCTCTCCTTCTGCATATCGATTAAAACGCCCTGCATATATTGCCCTGGAGAGAAAGAAAGAGAGAAGCCATTGGCGCGATGAGCTTTATATTTTTATTTTTATAGGGACGATACGATATATGCTGTGGCTTTTATGGGGCAGAAGAGAAAAATAACTTGCTATTTCCCGCCGCGTTGCGTACGGAGAGATACGTATATATTACGGGTAAAAGCTGGAGGTGCAGCTTCTTTTTATGTATATATATATAGGCGACTAGCTGTGTGGATTACCGGTATTGATTCGAGGTATTCACAAGAGCTGTGGATTTTTGCAAGAGTGAAAGAGTTTGCGCGAGAAGAGATGCATAAATCTAGTTTACGATGTGGGCTGTGTGTATGTGTATGTGAAACGGAGGATATCGAGTACGTATATATTGTTCGGTTTGTTTTTTTTTTCTCTTGTTGAAGCAGAGACACGGTATGAATGTGTTTACTGTCTCTCCTAACAAATCATGTATGTATTCTGCGTGAATGTTACGAAACTTCCGAGAAACATCAACAAATACATCAATTACCCCAGCAGACATTAATCGAACCGACCTCCAAACACCATCCTCTTCTCTGTTTCGCAAACAAACGTATCAATTTTTCCCGAAAACCCAATTTCGCACCAGTGGCGCAAAAAAAGAGGCAGTAGCTCACTGACGTCATCGCGACATAAAAAGTATATACATCTCGTTCTCCTCTTTCGACGCAAAGCTTGTTGTATATATATATATACACGCGGCAAGTATCGCGCGAACAATGCCGGCGAAAATTGTCGGAAAACACGTTTTTTGCGCTCTCCTCCGTCTATTTTCCCTGCTCCTTTCAGTGTGAAACATCGAAACAAAAGGATCTGACTGTGTACACGTGTACCAATATTATAGTGAGTGAAAACGGTGTGTGTATGTATGTATGTACAAGAGCGCGATAAAAAAAGGAGAGAGTGGCACTTTGTTGCAAATTGCTAAGGGAAAGACTTTTCCTACTTATATGACTGGGAGTTCGATCCTGTTATATTCCCCATTATTTCCGGATGACGATATAGCTGCCCTGGACCAATCATCGTAATTATCGATCTCCGATGCTGCCGCTAGTTCTCGCACTGCCTTGACTTATTTCTCCTTTATTTTTCTACACTTTGCCTGATCGTCCTCCTGTTTTGCCGCATATCTCTTATTCCTGTGTGTAACACTCGAGCGAGGGGAAAAAACACTATACTCTTTGCGACAATAATGAAAACTGTCGGTCGAGCGGTAGACTTTTTTTCTTCCTCGACGCAGCTGCTGCTGCTGTCGTGTAATTCACGGTGTTTTTACGACGTCCGACATTTTCCGTCGTTGAAAAGAGGTTGACTATATGGTAGTTTTATGTAGAAAGCAACGATTACATAATTCTTTATCGGTGCACACAAAGTATCCTTGAAACAACGCGTCTGACCAAACACGACCCCGATCTACTTAAACACTATTCCAGTATCACTCCACCACAAGTCATTAGCAAGTTATTTGAAATGGTTATAAAAAATTCAAAGACACCCCAGCAGCTCTTCCGCGACCTCTACAACCGGCTCATATCAATTATATCATACTTCCACGCGACGATTCCAAGATATCGCTCAGTGTCACACCGCACGTGCGAAATGTACTTCGCAACCTTGCACTGCTCTCTGAACTCGGTTATGTGTATATAATCGCGCTTTGAAGAATTATCGCGACGGCAGTCTACGGCAGGAACTTATTATATGCCACGTGGAATCTAAATTCTTTGAATTGAGGTTCTTATGTGTATTGCTGAAAGAGGAAATTGAGGAACGAGTTGTTGAATTTGAATTTACAAGCCTATTTGCATCGTATGCACTCCAGTTACGAGATAATTATAAGACCTATAAAATAAACAGCCGCCCCCGCGATCGAATCGCTCAATAATTGTATTATATCACGAGCAATTTCCAACGCAAATGCGTAAGCAATCCCACCTCGTGTCCATAACGATCGACGAGTTTCCCTCACTGCGCCTTGTTAACAACGTCAATGTAATCAATCCGCTCTCACGCGATTCTCCTTGCATATCACGCGTATACACACGTGCCTCTATAAACACGTGTTGTTCACAGACGCTCTACTATGCCATTCTTTGCCAGTATCCGAAAATCCGATCGACGAATTATCGATCGATGATAGATTTATATATAGTCGACTGAATTATCCACAGAATACCTGCGGCTCCAGCGATAATTAAATGCATCCGTATACTCTTTCTCTCTCGTTTATACAACGTGTGTCTATATATTGAATGTTCGATTGCACATCGTTTTCGGAATTTCCTGATGGAGCGTGAATCGGAGGATATGTGTGCCATTGGTTCAAGGTCGACTGCGCTCGCGTAACTCGTCGGAGCTGTTTTGTTTTAATTGGAAGATTCGAGGGATTTTTCATCAGAGCGAAACTGTGTGTGTTTGTGTGTCCAGTTGCATAATAGTATTTTGTTCTGTTACGTATAGTGAGCTTCCGATGTTTGTTTTACAGTGGAGCTATTTCGAAGCTGGTGAATATATGTCGCCTGTAGTTTACATCGCGAACGTTATCACGAGCGTGATTGCGATGCTTCACATCTGATTCCAATCATCTTCCTTTCAAGCTCGGCGTGCGCGTCAAGCGTACTATATTTCGGCTGGACTACAGTCGGGATAATTGTTTACAAGCGATGTATCGAAAATTTGGATTAAATACTCGCCCTTCACACGAAGATCAAATCCCAAAATTAAGTATATCCTTTCCAGTATATAACACAATAAGAATAACGCGGATGAGATATTTATACTGACGAGGACGACACGCGAGCTGCAGTCGTCGAAACAAAGCCCTCAAAAGAAGAAAGTCGACCCTCCCCCCTTTATCTTCTTTTTAAACCCGACGATATTTACCCTTCGGGAAGTAGTTGAAAGCCGCCAAGGCGAGCTTGTCGCCTTGAGAATCTGCTACTGCTGCTGCTTATCAATTATTGCGCATTCACGCAGTTGAGAAGAGACATCCTATGAAAGGGGTGAGTGCTAATTGCGAGGGGGAGTATAATGAGGCTGTACATGTCGGTGACGGGAATTTATCCGATCGAAGTTTTGCGTTATTTTTGCTTTCTCCAAGAGAAAGCTTTGTGATGATGGTGAAAATTTCGATATCAAAGATTTTGATAGATTTCGATGTTTTCGAGGTTCCTGTGTCAGGATAAGTGGTTTTTGAAAAATGTATGTCTGTCTGTGTGTATGTGTGTGCGCGAAAATGATTACCACGATAACTTCCTAACGTATTTATATTTTTCGCTGAAACTTTACAGACTCATCAAGTATGATCTAATAAAAAACTAATTAAATTTTGAAGCCGATTCACAAAGATAAAGTCTGTTTTAAAAAAAAATTTTTTTTTATTAAAACATTGATAAAATTTTTTTTTTTTACTCCCGAATGCATTTGTACTTTTTGCTGAAACTTTACAGGTTCATCAAGTATATCCTAACAAAGAACTGATCAGATTTTTTATAAGTATGTGTTAAGTTTTTAATATTTTTATTAAAAGGCTTTAAATCATTTTATTAAAGAAAAACGATTCTTTTAATTATCACATCTCTTGGAGAAAGCATACTGTTAATGAAGTTGGCAGCGGTTTTTTTAATTTGACAAAGAAATGGCATGTATATTCATCAGTGAGCTTTTTAATCAAATCGCGATATGGCACACATTGCGACATTATCGAGCACTAATTTTGCCTCTCTACATTATCGAAAACCAATAGCTATACCGCGACGTTTTCCAATAGACAATTAGAATGTTGTGAATAATTTCTGTTGTCGGGAGCTTGTTCTGGATTAGAAGAACTTTTTTCTTTTGATATATACTGCGTCCCGATTAACCTTTGTGAACGATTACGAGCTTTGATCGAAAACAAAGAGCTGCGTTCCGTCTGATCGAACTTGAGTGTAACTACTGAAACACGTGTGGCTATAATGCCTTCGTCCTGCTTTTTATAGAAGTCTAAAAATACCGTTCTAAAATAATGAAAATTATTGATCTAAATACAGAAAGGTAAAATAGTCGCGGTAATAACAGAAGCTACACTGATAGAACAACGAATATGTAGTTGTATTTCAAGCCTCAAAAGCCCATCAATCATTGAGCATCGTAACATTGCGGTTGATTGCGGATTCAGGTGTCCAAACTAGACGATAGCAGTAATGCCAATGCAATTCCGATTGACTGAAGCGACGAATTCCACTTAACCGCGCAATAAACACATACTAATTCGCTAAACGAAACTACAGTCTTAAAAGATAATAATAAACAGATCGTCTAATCCCAAGTGTTTTCTGAATCATCGCAGTATATACACAAGGTGCTTTTAACTTCTCCGTTTTACATCGACCGATACAGCAATGATTTTTCAAAAATAATTTTACAAACCCAACACTTTATCCGTCCAACTACAAAAACCTGATGTAGCAGCAATTCCATCGAAAAACTCATAAATCCCTATATAACGATCGAATCATCGCGTCCGTCGGCAGCGAAAAAGTCTGACAGAGCAACGCGCGGCTATAACTGCGAACGGAAAATTTCATCGACGACGTTGAATCCCAATTACGCGCTGTCGATTCGTCGCGCGTGAACGTGCAGCAGCCTCCATTACGGCGAAATTGCCGCGCGAATAAAACGCGCGACACCACCGCAAATATTGAAAGAGAGAGAGAGAGAAGCGCGCGATATTCAATTCTAGAAGTGAGAGAGTTTTTAATGTTATCAATCGATTGTTCATGAAAGACATGCTTTTAGGATATTGAATTAATTGATTCTGTGAGATCGATTGTTTATTTCCGACGAGCTTTTAATTGTCCGCACGATATTGATTGGAACGTATAAGGACGTTTCCAACAAGATGCGTAAATACGAGCCACTTTGTGCTATTGGATATCCAATCGACGAGTAAAAATTTAGATTAAAACAAATTTACCATCGGATTTCGATAGAATAACATTTTTCTTCGTCCCGGAAAGGTTCACCCACTTTACTATTAATAAACTAAAAAAAATGCACCTTGACCCGCATCCCGAAGCTCATCGCGGTAAGCAAACATATTCCGAAAACAAAAACGTTTTTTATCCGTCCGAGAGAGAAAAGTCGACGCGTTTAATCCCAACCAGCTCACGTTCACCGACGTCTGGTCCCTCGAGAATCTCCGCCACGTCGTCGTCCATCCATTAAACCAAAACTTTTTCTCCGGTGAACCCCTTTTTTACCTGACTGTATATACTATCCGGTATAATAGGAGTGATAATAATACCTAATTTTATGGAGTCGCTCTCCTTAGGGCTATAGGTACTTGTATAAGATGGCTGAGCTAAGTAAAATAAATCGGCGCGTTGTCGGAACGATATGGCTTCGTAAAATAGAAACTGCGCAAGGGACTCTTTTTTGTTTGTCGAGGGAGAGTAGGGTTATTGATTAATATTAGGAAGGTTTATGTAGCTGATCAGGAGTTACGAATTGTAACTTTTTTACACGAATAACAAATCAATAAACACCCCTATACCTAAAATAGAAAACTTTTCCCAACAAGAGAGACATCTCTAATTATCGTCGCGGGGAGAGCAACAAATTATACATCCCCGTGCGCAAATGAAATCAAGCGTGAAACTGATGCGTCTGCGCTCGAACGCGCTGCTCGAGTAGCGAAAGTGTAATCCTATTAAAGGGGAGAGAATTCTCGAGTGTGTACCAGCTATATATACAGAAAATCGAGTGACGCGTGAGCGCATTCGTGCGCAGTTTGCCGTCAAGGACACAACTGCGTCGTCGTATATACATCACGAAATATAATTCTAAGATTATTCGAAGAAACTTTTTCTTTTTTCGAAGGTCGAAAAGTTTTTCCCGGATTTATTCTGATAAACGTGGTATATTAATTCGAAAATTGAAGTTTGAAAAGGGTTTGATACACAATGGGTAAACAAACCGCATTAAGCGCGCCTGATTCAGCGAGATATACGTATATATACGCGTCGTGGGGAAAAGACAATAAACACGCGAATTTTGAGCCATACAATCGAAGCTCCTTTGTCCCAACTGTTGCGCCGAGTTAGTTTCCGGTCGCCAAATTCCAAGTGGACTGTATATACATGTATATTCGAGCAGAGTGCGTTATTTACCCGAGAGCGATTACTTTGTTTCGGTGAAATTACGCTGTACAATAATATACACATCGCGCGAGAATTTATAATCGCACGAATATTACAGCTTCTTTTTCTAATTATAAATAGCTCAACTAATCGATATACTCGATAATGCGTCGCGCTCTAGAGTATATTGTAGAAAATTCATAGGGATAACGGTCGCACCGCTAATTGAGAGCTATATTATATATAAGAAGATCGAGAGGATGAAAAATTCAAAAGCTTGTCGGAAGACCGTATAAGAACCTCATTGGCTTGAAAAAAAAATTTGATTATAAAAAAAGCGAGGAGTTGCAAACTCAGCGATTCGGTTAATCGTCCTTTTTCTCTCTCGACAAGAAGAAATTGTTTCTGCGCGTGAGCTTTTTTCGCTGCAATGGATTTTATGCAAATTGCGAGATGCAAACGCGCATCGTGTAAAGGGCGCGAAGGTCGTCAATTTTTATAATTAATTGTAGTACGGAGGGTCGGCAATTTTTATAATTAATTATAGTACGGAAAGTAATTACAAAACCCTCTTTCCTATATACACTGTTGTTGTCGTACTGTTGGACTAACGAACTTTTTTCTTCTGCTTTGTTTTTCAGGTGAGTATTAAGAGCTCTGGGTGTACTTTCGGCTCTTCCGAGTTTACTTCGTTGCATGGTTCGTATATATTCCGTAAAATTCTACGGAATTAAATTTTTCTTTTTGATTATTTCGAAATTGCGCTTTCTTATACAATGAATGAGAAACTTTGGTATAATCGTATCTTATATATAACTCGTGATCGCATTAGGAAAATATACGAGACGTAATAAAATTTCCAGTGAATATTCATACTTTGTAAACAAGAGCTTATTTCAACAATTTCACTGAATGACGAAACTCGTCCTCGAGGAGTATCTTTCAGCGAACCATCGACATCCCTTGCGTATACGCAAGAAAAACCCTCTCCGCTCCTAGCCAAGATTTAAAAACGAACAAAAGATAGCACCCGGAAGAATTCCAATAAATCACCGCATTCCCATCTCTCCCAAGGAAATACCAAACAAAAAATTCCGAAATCTCCCATATCAGCTAATATATAATATTTATATCGTCATACATTTTAACGCAGTTTATATGCATAATACTCCTCGACGACAGGCGCAAAAAGACGGTATAGGTTTATTTATTTCTTTTTTTCCCTCAATTTTCCAAGCGCGCACGATCCGTCAGATGCGCCTGACAGCCGCGTAAAAACGACGGAAACAATCGAGCTCTCTCCGCATATGGCGCTTGTAAACGGGAAATATATACAGGTATATATGTATATACACGAGGGGCAAAACGCGCAAAAAGGCATTGACACAGATGTGCGCACGACGGCCTTTTTCCCCGAGACTTGAGTGAAATGCTACCGAGGACGAGTGGGTATAGTGCGTTATGCAAATGCTGTAGCTTCGTTTTTCAACGTTTGTCGGAGTATTTTTCACTGGATTCTAGACGGCTAGTGTTTTAGGAGTTACTCAAAGTTTTGCATAGTCTACGCCAAGTACAATAGGTTATTTTCCAAAAAAAAAAAGAAAAAAGCAATACCTCGACACAAAGACTTTTTATTTTCCTGAAATGGAATTCGAATTCGTCGATGCTCTCGCTTTATTCGCTTGACTATATAGTTGCGGTGTGTAGAAGTAGAGATATATGTAGTGAATTCGCTTTGAACCACGCTTTGCCTCAATGCAGTCCGGATTATTTATTAGAAAATAAAAGGATTTCCGGGGATTGGATTTGCCGCCGGCGCTAGAAAATAGTGTTTGCCCTTCTGCGACGTTTTCATCGCTATAGATAATTGACCGTCGAGGATTTCTTTGAAAAATTCGATAGAAAAGACACGTATACAATTTTATCCTACATTCCCGAAAGCTCGCAAGCTCATTATTGTACGAAAATAAATACGCAACCAATCAGTTCCGTCAATCTGAACCATATAGATATATCATCTCAGAAGCTAAAGTACGGCTTGCGAGATTAACAACTGGCGTCACGTCCTCGTTATTATACACCCGGTATATATAACCGTTGCGAAAAGCTCGTGCGCGCGTTTACGTCAAATATAAGCTGCCTCCGCTATCTGTCTCCCCTATTCAAATTTCGGCGGGAAATTTGCGCAGAATGTGTATTCACGCTAATAGATATATATCTATACATATTCGTGATGTGGAGCAGGTTGTGGTTTGACGAAGCTCAAAGATGGATCTTATGTACTTTGGCTTCTCGGCGCCGCGTCGTTATAAGAGATGAAACTGATGTACGTCTGCATGTATGTGATGTTTGATGATGATTCATTAGCTGATATACACGGAGAACCAACAATACGTGAGCGTTTATTTCGTTGTATACCTACACTTTAAAAGCTGAAACTCAACGATATATACTCACGTCAAAAATAGCCAGCTCACTCGATAACGCTGTATATCGATAAATAAAATTAAATCCGAGCACAAAAGTGTGACGTCACACAGACAGAGTATATATGGGTAGCTGCAAAGCTTGCTGACGCACATATAGAGCGCGGGCTTTCCGATAAATATTCATCGATTAATTATAATTGCAATAATATTGCATTTACTCCATCGTCGTGTAGTACACGGCAGTGGTTACGAGCGAACGATATAACGGCTATATAACAAGCCGTGTGTCGCTCAAAACGGTGGCGCGAGACTCGACGTGACTCCTAAAAAGCTCTAAAATCGTTAGCACCCTATGTGTGTATGTGTGGCGTCAGCAACGGCCCGAATTTAATTATCGATGTAATAGGGCACACGTCAGCTATAATAATCGGGTCGCAAGCGTAGACAACGACGACGTCGCCACCTGAACTTTCGATTCAGCTGGGCTGTATATAACACGGAGACGTTGCTTTTAATCGTCGAGCTAGTCGACGCTATTTTCGAAAGGGGTTGCGAATAATATGGATGGATTAAGTTTATTGATATTGTGTGATTGACCTATATTTGTTTGTATATAATGAGAAATCCGTCGGATTAATGAACAATCATATAGTAGCCAAAAAACTATAATTAATTAAAAGATTCACTTTCTCAACGACTTTCTAAAAAAGGAAATAAAATTCTCACCGGTATACTTCTGAAAATCCATTCACGCGGAATTGAATAAAAAAGTATGTATCTCGCGAAAAATCTCCCGGAAAATAACTCGCCAAAAGGGGCCGAAACTGCCGCTGGGAATATAACGAGCGGCGAGATATAGAACCGACACTCTGAAAAGAAAAAAAAGGAAAATATAGAAAAAATCTCTGAATTTTTTATTAAAAAACTCGGATTTCGTAGAGCTGCGTCAAAAGTCAGCTGCGGTTTTGTAATCATTCGACACTATGACGTGCCGTGTAATTAAAAAAGAGCGCGTGATTTTCCAACACGGAAAAAATAGATCCGCCAAGCTAATAGTGGTGTGCGAGCGTGCGGAATTATCGTAGTATTTTTATTGTATTAGTGCCAAGCTATCATAGTATAGCGAACATAGGTGGCGCATAGATACTTTCCTAAAAATCCTCAGCAAAATTTGCGCGGACACCGGCATATATAGCGGTGTGTCACCTATGCCAAAACAGCCTTGTTTAGCCTGCTGCTTGGGCCGTTCATGATATGACTATATGAGTCAACCAATCACCACTGTCTTAAGGGCAGTACACGTAAAAAGGAACAGAGAAAAAACACAAGAAATGACATGGTTAGTATATCTATAGCTATGAGGAACAGCGAGGAACAAGCTTGTTATTCCTTATAGCTATAGATATATTAGTAATGTTATTTCTTGTGTTTTTTCTCTGTTCCTTTTTACGTGTACTGCCCTTTAGAATCAGGACTGAGGCTGGTTGATGCAAAAATCGAGTAAACAGATGCTACCTCAGCAATAGTTATTATTATTATATCGTATAGAACTCTTCGTTGCTCGTTGGACATCTGTCATAATTGAATTGTAAAGAATTCGGATGAAAATGTATTTGGGTCAGGAATAAAACAAAATGAGTTTCTTCATTGTAAAAACTGTAAATACACGCGTTTTGTATCGGGAAAACTCCGAAAAGATTTAATAAACGTGAAAGCTTAATGTAATATACATTTTGCTCTGATGCCTTTGGCGAGAAATTCGATTGCGTTTATTATGTTTTCCTGGGGCGTAAATAAATTGCAAGCCAAAGGATATCTCGCGATGTTTTCTTTGCCGGGGAAGCTTTTCGCGTTGAATTCCTATATATATACGTTGTGCGTATTATGCAAATGTTATGTGTGGTGTGAGGGGAGATACTGAATTATACGTTGCAATGCGTAACTCTGTAAAAGAAAACACACATAAAAATTGAAAAAAAAGCCAGTGTACAAACAGTTTATATCGCATACAAATATCGTAATTTTAAATTTTAATCGTTCCATTCAAATTCATAAGTACACGTAATCCAATTACAGCTCAATCGAGAAGTATATCATCAAAAAGTAAAATATACGTTATATCCTCGAATCCTATATGCACATCATCCATGTACGGATTACATATACCCATTCAGTCCACATAACAACTCAAAACAAATAAGCCTTTTTCACTTTCCACTTGTCATTCTCACCAAATCGCCCATACACAATTCCTCCATAAAACTGGGTCACACACTGTACATACATACGTATGTTCATCCACACCGATTAACTCCTTATACGTACAACACTATACTGATCTATCTCGAAGCAGCAAAATTACAGAGACACTCGAAAATAATCCCCACCGCACGTGTATATTCGTAACACGAAATGAAATTTTCATTCTCTCGAGCTTTTTAAGCACGTGCGCCGAGTATTTTATATTTAGCGGGGAATTCGAAGGCGCCGAGAAAGCATCAAGTGGAGCGGAACGAAGTATATACTATATGGATTTTCGATCGCTAAAATGCATTAACGCCACCGCAGCTCGTGTAAGTAATTACGAAGCTGAGTTACATGATGAGATTACACCCACGCGCAGGAATTTAGTCGTAAATATTACTAGAAGTTATTTTTTTTAAATATACCTACAAGAGAGTTATCTCGCAGAGACGGCAGTAGTAGTACGTATAATATCTCTTTATTGCGGTCCCTTTCCTCTTATCAGCTCCCGGGAAACACGTTCTCGCGCTCAATAACGTCCGAGAGCCTGATACTGCGTATACGTTTCTCCTTCTCGGTTATCCTGTATATATAGATATATATAGTCTGATAATCGAAAGGGAATCGAAGCTTATGTACTCTTGAAAAATATCGTTGTGATTATAGGCCTAATAAAGGGGTTCATGTAAAAATGGGAGAAAGACATGCCTTGCTTTCCAAACGAGATATACTCGAGTTTGTTGATAACGGAGTATAATTTTACTGAAAATAACAGGGACGCCTAATAATAATAACTAGGTTAGCGAATTTCAATAAATCGATGACTAGAAAATATTTCCGAGCAACGTTCTCCCCGCAACGCACAAACTACTATATCTGTAATCGATAGTACACATAGTCTCACCGCATAGTTTAAACTAACAAACAAATTGCAGTAGTATATACAGAACCTACGATAGTCAAATCGAATTCAATTCATTCTCGATTACGACTATACTGTTTCGACCCTTATAATCGACCAATCCTCATCCTATATCCATCTCTCCTTTCTCTCTATCTCTCGTTGTACTGTGTTATATTAGGGGGGAGTATAGAGGCTATTATTTAGTCAGTCGATCTGGAAACGAGTCCGCAGGGATGCATCCTAGAGAGGGATATATAACACGAGGCGTTTATGACGGGGATACATCGTCGCTACCCGCGATAAATACCTATTGAGCTGTAATACGGATAGATCGCGAGCAGGGTTTAGGTATATATACATACCTACATTTCTTTCGTCTATATTTATAGGCGAAAGTTTTTAAGCGAGTTATTGGAAGGGACGACTGATTAAACGGTGTTTATAGCTGTAGTTCGAAGGTAGGAACGAGGTAATTTCGTTGTATATACGGAGAAATGAGAAAGTATGGATGAGCAGTAAATTTTCGAGACAATGTAATGGACACGAGAGGGAGTGGCGTTGCTCGTGTCGTAAAAAAAAATTTGAATATTTCATCAACGCCGGCTGAATAGCAGTCGTTCCAAGAACGAGTGTCTCTCTTTTATTGTCTTCACATTTATTATTTAAAAAAAAGAATGTTTACTATAGAGTATTTTTTGCAGCTCGCAGTTCCAAGAAAAAATGCTGTACGCGCTACACTTTAGTAGTATATATAAATCAGAGTAACATAAAATTCTCAAGTCCAACAATTAAAACGGTCTGAGTGCACAGCAGCAGCAGCAGCAGGTACGGACTCCCATCCGGCGCGAGTAATTCGCGCTATTAGCACATCCTAAAGAAGAAAGTAAAAGCTTTCCACGAGAAAGAAAGAGAGAAAAGGGTCAGAGTAGTAGACTTCCAGAAAAAAAAGAAAGAGCTTTTGCAGAAAAGGGAAAGAAAGGAAACATGATCGAGGAAAATGGCCCTCCAAACGAACAGAGAAAGACAGACTCTATATATGTATGTGTGTGTGTGTGTGTGTGTGTGAGTGTGTGGCACTTGTTACGTGAATCCAGCCCTTGTACTACTGAATTCTCTCTCTCTTTCTCCCTTCGGCTGATAGCGAGAGAGGAAGTACTCGATATGGTCGTAGGGAATCGGATACACCACTGTGCGGAGTAGAGAGGGGTATTGTCTGCGAGAGATTCTGCGCGCGAAATTTTCGAGAGGGTGTAGTTGCGAAAGGCCTTGAGAAGATTATTCGACTGTTCTTTGAAGATCACGAGATGTGGAAGCTGAATTTTATTTTTTTTGACGCACGGGAGCGAGAGTTTATTATTGTTATCGAAGGGTTCGGATGGAAAGTTTTGATGTGAGGGAGCGATTTGTAGTGGATTATTTTAAAGTGAATGTGACATCAGGGTTTAGTCGAAGAGATGTTGGAAGGGAAATTTTGGGAACTGCAGTATACGATTGTACTTAATCAATTTTCCGATGTGTCATTTTGTTGGACTCCGAGCTGAGCTTTTTTCAAAAGGTTCAAGCAGCACAAAATTGGGTCGTAACGTACGCGTCAACGAGTTTTGGAGTTTTCGAAAAAGTACCGATTGTACATAAATACTTTTTTTCCGAGAGCTCTTATACCAGTGTTATATTTTCTTACAAACAACATCGAATCTTTTCAAAGATACGCATGAAAAATTCATTCGTTCATTCATTCAAATGCTGTCTCGTTCAGTTGCCTTTGCGTTTACAGTCGTAATCTTGCGTGATAAGCATTTTTCAGCATCATATTTGGAAGTAGAATTAGAGATATTTATCAGATAAGCGTAAAAGGATAAGAAAGCATAATCTTTGCATACGAATGTAAAAATCCGTTTCTCGTGCTGCTCACGTATACAGATGGAAAAAGTTATAATACTCGTTTTTCGAGCGCGATGAATATCTGTATTTTTTGACAATATACCTACACAGGAATTTTCACTTTTCAAATTTATAATATTTCTACTTATACCTATATACCTCAATGCTGAGTAAAAGAAAGAATATAATATGACTCTGGAAAGTTTTGAAAGCACTTCATCATTAAGGAAATAAAAAACCGGTATTCCGCTAAAAATAAGAAAGATAGTAGGTTTAAAATACCTTAGAAATAGAATGAATATGCAGAATAAAAAAAACTAGGTCGTTTCAACGATTTTTCAAGTGTCCTCCAAAAAGCGTAAAAATCGTCCCTAAATTAACAAGTAAATTCCAGCATAATCAAATCAAAACCCAACTTCATTATACCCCAACCAATATGTCCGTATCAAAGCCTACAATTCAACCCCAAGGCACATCACCCTGACAAAACCCGTCCATCAGACCGTCTTTTCTACATTAATTAAAATCCTTTAATCCCCGATTTTCACCGAACCTTCGCAGCTCCTTAACTCGATTAACGTCTATCTCCCTCTCTCTCTCTCTCCTGTCTAACCCGATAAAGATGTCATCATCCCATAGAGAAAAAAAACTGTCGACACGCGCAAGGTCAATCTCCAGCAAAAAAAAAAAAAAAAAAAAAAAAAAAAAAAAAAGGCGAGAGATTGACTTAACTCAGTCGTCGTCGTTGATCGAATAAAATTAAGCGAGTTTTCCATCATCGCGATCATCATTGCCTCGTTTCGCGCACTTTTCAATTAGAGAGACTAAGCTATATATACTGTCGGAAATGACAGGCCGGACGCGCGAGAAAACACGCCGCGGGGGTCGACCGCGAGAAAATGAGAGAACAGACCGCGAACTGCTGTGTCTTGCTCTGAGGCACCGGCTGCGAAGTTTAAATGAAAGTGCCTGGCCTGCGAATATAGGTATGTAGAGAGGAGAGAGGATAGCTGGGAATTGCGAGAATTCGCGATGGGAATAGTTCTCTGGTTTTGTATCTTCTACTCTAAAAAAGGCATGGTATATATATATATATCGTTCTATTCGTTCTCTGATTGGCTGTTCATTTTCGCACTGGATCTCTACCAATGCATCGATTCCTAACCTCAAATAGTGAAACTTGAGAAAATAAATGATCCAAACTTAACAAAATTCCAATTTATGCGTACATACATGCACGTTGATCGCGATATATAAAAGTAAAGTAGTTTTGGACTGGCTTTTCCCCCACCCCAGCGGTGAAACTCTCGTAGGTGGCGCACAGGCAGTTCTCCGTAACATTCAAGCAATATTGTTTAAATAAAGCGAGCGTGGCGCCAGCATCGTTGTGTCTCTCTCCAACACGTGGTGAAACCTCTATCATTTCGGAACGGCACGAACGGAATACGCTCATTATACTTCCCGCGAAGAAAATCATGCTAAAAAAGCTCCGATATAAACGTATCCATCATATCCCAAGCACTTCCTCGAGAGAATAAAATGCAAATCCTCTCATCAAAATTTTATCTCAAAAATACGCAAATTCTCCGGATTAAATTCCTCTAATTCATTAGTTCCTCCCCCTACTCTCTCGGTAGCTCCCTTCGTCCTCCGTCTCTCCTCCTCAGCTATGTCTTAAATATGAAATTCTTCGGAAGATAGAGAGAGAGAGAGAGAGAGAGAGAGAGAGAGAGAGAAGACAAGGGATAAAACTATATCGCGCGAGTCGAAATGAATTCGAGGACGAGGGAAATGAAAAAGCCGACGCTGGCAAACAATGGAACGAGGCGAGCGCGTGGGTGTGTGTATAGCGGGTAATTGCCGGGAACGTCTTCCCGCATAATGATAGTATATACCACGAGAGACAGAAGCTGCTGCAGTAGAAATGAGAGCCGACGGCGGATAATAGCGTGGAATTTAACAGCAATGTCGATCTGTAGCGCTTCTATATAGACGAAAGGAGACGACCTTGGCTCTGATGCCTTTCGGTCATATAACGGCGATTTAATTGACGTTTTTGGACTAGATTTTGTTATGCATTTTAATATGAATAAATATAGAATTGATTAACGCGTGAAAATAAAATTGCCGTCATTTTATACGAGAACAATGCAAAATGACGATGATTTAATTACAGAATGCGATATAAAATTTTAACGGCGGAGTATATACGATCGAAAAAGCAATTTCACTTTCATATAACATGTTTTATGCTCGAGTCATATCACTAAAACGTTATTAACTAAAACTGAATAATCGCAGTCGCGCGCATAAAACCCTCAAAACTCTCGTCTAAATTAAAACTCATACGTATATATCTATACTGCTCGAGAAAAAAAAATGCAAAGGCGCTTCCTACACCGAGAAACACTATCCGTTTCAAAATTAGTTCCCTCAAGAACCGTGAAATCCCGTGCGCTCGAACGAAGAAAAAAATTTCGCTATAGAGATAAAAAAGAGACGAGCCCGCGCTCGTGTGTAAAAAAAAAGATTTCTTCCGGCTTCCACTTTCCTCTCGCGGCGTTGCAGTCAACGAACTCTCTTTCTCTCATTCGAGTGCGGGACTCTGGAAAGACACGCGTTTTTGAACTCGCGCGTTATTTCTCTGGCGAAAATTAAAAACCGGAGTTAATAATCCTCCACAAAGAAACGAAGCTTTCGGCGACATCGCTGAAGAGAAAAATGAGCTCGTCCGGAAAACTGTCATTCTCCGGTCTTTCATATATACGGATATCCGTCGAGCTTTACAGAGAGAAAGAGAATGACGAGAGACAACTCTGTATATATACACAGGAGATTCACGTGTAGTGAGATATACACATTCGCGGTGTGTGGTCTGAGCCTGACAGGACGATCAGCCGATCGGTTTTAGAGAGATTGGCGATCGCGGCTGTTTAGATGCTTACACCCAGATTTTACTTTTGTAACATCGATGCTGGTATTTCGCTCGGTAATTGAAAAGGGGCGTTTGGATAAATGCGTAACTTTGAAGCCTCAGTGAATTTAATACCGCAGCGCCGATCTAATCTCGATCGAAGAAATAAGCAGCGCTTTTATGATTGCACCTCACGCATAAAAAACTCTATAACCGAAATTAACTATATTTTATTTGTTATGTATACTGGGAATGATTTAACGCTAAATTATACTATGATACGCAATCTATACTATGATATATGCATTAATCAGCGACGTCTTACAAGACCGGAATTAATAACTCCATCACGCAGTGATATCATTTTACGACAGAGAAAAAAAATCACACTTCTCGAAAGATATACGTCAAAAATCAGCAAGGAAAAAGAAGTCTATAATAGGTATATATATCTAGAGCGAGGGAGCTGCCCCTGCGGATTACTTATCGATCTCCGTCTGTCTCAGAGTCCTTTTCCCTCTCCCTATAAGCCCAACGTCTAATCGTTCCCACCAGCTTCATATCCATCCCTCTTCCTCTCCATTACTGTCGCTCGCGCGCGCGCTTCTCTCCTCTGCACCAGCCTGTCGTTCCAGTTCATTCTCTCTCGCCATTACTCCATCACGTGTGTGTCTTCCGACTCAGTTGTTATATAGTTGTGCGAGAGGGAGACTATACTGTACTCTACCTATACTGCCTATTGTTGACGCCGGAGGCTCGAAAATAACCGAGTCTGAATTTTGTCGTCTGTGCATGATATTTATGAAAGGGGGAATATCTAGCCGACCGAGGGATTAGGGGCGAATTTTATGTCCAGGAGAGAAAGTAGATTCTTTTTTGAGGAGGACTATTTTTGAACGAATTATTGGATGATTTTTTTTAGCGTCGAGATGCAAATTTTCTTCGGAACTTTTGTGTGCTGGCGTTCGCTGTGGAATTACATCCTTAATTTATTAGAAAATTACGTATTCTTGTGGAAACTGTGGTTCTGCGAGCAAGCATCAGACTTTAAAGAATTAAAGTGAATGGAGAAGAAGCTTTATAATTTTCGGAAAATTCTCATTTTGTCTTCCCGGTATAGCAAGTTTCGTTCGAGTCGTGCGCAGTAATGCACAGAAGTTTCCGTCCGACAGAATACATATTTTTCTACTGCGCTAACAACAACACAAATATTAATTTCCGCATAAAAAACATTCAAAACCTCATTTCTTTCTTCTCTCAAACTTTCAAGCACAAAACTCGTATCACACACAACGAACCTCCACTCGTGTCTCTATAAAAAGAACACCTTCTCTCGCCACAAAAAAGGCAAGTCTAAGCATATCTCTGGATCGATTTCTCGTCGATAAAATTATAAAAAGCATAAAAAAAGCCTTCGGCTTCCATTCACCTCACCCCACGTCATTCCCCTACTCTTTTCCCATAATCTAAGAGCAGCTTATTAACACACACACGCGCCCTATATTAACGAGCTAATTACATCCGCAGGTATAGGCATTACACGAATGACGTCAAGATGTGCCTGACGTTATAATTCTCGTCGGCCCTAAAGGGTATTCGGAATTATTTGATCCGTCGAAGGCTTGCGTGAGTTGTTTTGTTCGATGCGTCGAAAGAGGGAAAGAAGCCTCGTGCGTCACTCGCGAACGGAGATTTACGAGAGATGTACTTTATACTTGGAGAGAATGCGCGGAAGCGTGGATAATATGATTTTTTTCGAAGGCACGGATGGGAAATGAATTTTAGAATTCTTTTTCTACGAGAGTTTCGTAGATTTAAACCTTTATTATTTGTAGTTAAGAAATTTTAAACACAGTTTACTTTCCCTCACCTAACCGCAAGGAAGAAAGCTACCTCGAACCACAGCTCACTGTACAAATTTATATATATAATAAAGAACTTCAGGAATATAAGCCAAAGCGACAGCTTCCTCCGTCCGGATTAAACATTTCAAAGTCCCGGCTCTCTCGGCTGCTAATTAGATTACGCGGCTGGAGGAGCGTAAAAAGCTCAAGATCGACGCTTCCTCTCCTCCTTTTTTTCTCTATCCCTCAGGAGCCAAGTCCAAGTTTCGCGGACTTATATATACAGCTTCTCGCGGAGTTTGGAGCAGGTGGATAGAGTGGGTGGTAATAAAAGCGTCGAGAACGAGTTATCGCAGCTTCGACCCGAAAAATCTATTTATCTGGCTTACCTCGTTATCGAGAGGCTTTTGCGATGGATATGTTTGTCGGCTGATTTGCTGGACGAAGTTTCGGACTGAAAATTTAATCAGTTTCTATATTGTGTCTTTAAAAAAAATTATTTTACCGTTATTTAATTACAGTCGCGAAGCTCGAAGGAAATTAGATTGTTTCTCTCGATCCATTTTTTATTTTATATCGACGGGGAGCTCGTCGATTTTTTTTAACGACCGCAACAAGTGGTACGTCATTTTTATAACGTGGTATTAAGAGATTTAACGTTGCGTGATGCTCTCGACTCTAAAGTTTAATGGCAGTTTCGATAATAATTTATATAAAGCCAGTTTGATGATGGTATTATCTGATTTTTACGCGTCGCTTCTCCCCACGATTTTTAATATAGAAAGGATCAGACGTGACAGTGAGCCAATGTTTCAGCTTTTGTTTATTATTTTTCTTTTTTCTTCTGTATAATATAGTCCTTCAATTATTACTAATTGTTTGAATGTTCTATTGTTCTATTTGTGCATCTATTTCAATAAATCGATCGCTCAATTTATTTTAAAGGAATAACCTTTGGCTATAAATAATTTTTTTTTATACTCCCATCAGAAAAGTTTTCCATAGCACCGTGTACATTTTTTAAAGCATCGCTTTGAAATTTTCCTAGAATTTTTGCTGTCAATATATAAAAAGAATAACTGACACGGGAAAATTAAAATTCACGCAGTGTCGAGCATCGTTTTCATTAAAAACATGATTGTAAAGCCCGCGTGTATACATTCTCTTTTTACGTATACATCTTTTGATTAATACTTCAAAAATACGCTCGCCCAAAGCTGTCTAAAAAAAGATGAACTCTGCACCGTGATGCAGTAAAATAAACCCGAGGAAAATCATATTACCCCTCGCCCGAGGGTATACCGGAGAAAAGCTGAAAAAAAGGCGAACCTCCGGAGAATATACGTCAGTACTAACGTAAGCCACACGCAGCTACACCTATTACACGTTTAATTGTAAAATGGAAGGGCGTCCGTTAATTACGCGCTTGATGTGTCTTCCATCTTCTTTCTTTTCTTGCTCTTATGTGTGTATATATATACGACGGTTGTCCGAAAACGAGAAGACACTGGCTGTCGTGTGTGTCTTTGTTCTGGGGTCGAGGAAGTTTCTATTTCTCGGAGGTGGAGGGTCGAGCTTAATTGTTTTCTCCTTACTTTCATTTGTTTTAATAGTCGAAAGTAATTAAAGCTGCTGCTGCTGCTGCTGCGCTGCGTCGTAAATTAACCGATTGTACTAGTGTTGGAGAGATGCTGAAATTTCGTTGGATTATAATATGAAGTTGAACATGCTAATGAAGAACATAATCAGATCGTTTATTAAACCGTTTTATTATGTTTAAGTGACTGCGGTTAAAGTTTTTGTTCGATCTAAAATTGTGATATGCATTACGGATTCAAATATTTGATACCTCATCACACTTCAGTTGTTCCAAGCCAAATGAAAGACAAATATTAAATCTGATGCAGTGTAAACATTATTTCAAATTATGAATGTTAACCGAGTACAAACTTCTCCATCAATTTCACAATTATCCCATCAGCATCTCCCCACACAAAAACTCCGAAAAAAATTCCAATAAATCCCAGAGCCAAAGCCTACACTAAAAAATACACACATCTCTCCCAGGACAAAGGACCACAAAAATGGAACAGCCACACACAGGGTCCACCCACTAAATCATCCATAGCTCTCTCGATGCTAAATTAGAAATAAGCGACGCTCGGGGGGTAATTCCTAAAAGAGCTCGTCTCTGCGGCGATAGCGTAAATCTCGCGAATAAAAATCGCCGGGAAAATCCAGCCCTTCCACCCCCCAGAGAGGTGATTCAGTACGACGAGGACGATTCGCCGGAAATTGGACTTGAATTTCAGAAAGACCCGTATATAAATCGCTCGAAGGAACTGTGCTCGAGTTTACTCGCGATTTTTCCGATGGAGTGTGTGAAGCAATTTTTATTATGCTTAGAGAAAAGTGTCCTTTATCTAAGAAGAGCAGTGTTCTTTTCGAGATTCTCTTTCTTCTTTATATATAACAGAAAATGCCGAATCGTTTGCTGTGGAATTACACGACACGTGACGGCGTGAAAACCGAAGGCAATAATACCTTTACAACGGAGTAAAGCTAAATTTAGAGCGACGCGGAATCGCCTCATAAATTAATCGCGCAGTGAAATTAACAATGTCTGGCCTTTTTTACAACGATTAAAGTTTAATGTAACGCGCAGCTGTTGCGTGTATAATACTACAACGTATACTCCGGGAATTAATTTACGCGTGTTGGGAATCGCGAGCTCGTTAGAATTGCTAAGGCTGTTCCTTTGTATAATAGGCAATTCACTTGAGTTTATACAACACGAAGCTGCACTTCAAAGATCCAGAGTATAAGTATTCAGCCTTCGAAATATCAAGTGATCTTGAGAAGAAGGTAATAGACGTCGAAAATTATCGTTCCAGGAAATATCCTTCATCAAAGGCAACAACGAGGCAAACAATCAACGGCCACGTAGTAGTATCTAATTCTGCTGTCGCCGAGTTTTTCGAAAATTCCTCTCACGCATTCAATAATCCCAGAACACGACTGTGTGACATGTAATATTTATCCCCACATCGCCGTCCGATATCTTTCCTGACACGCGTGTCTCACACCACGTCTCGCACGTACTAATCTCACGAGACGTTCGGAAAAATCTCTTTCGGTTGATAACAAAAAAATCAATCGGGAAAGTTTTTTTTTCTATTTTCTCGACCGATGCTTTATTATTTGCCTTCCGGAGGGACGTCGACGCCTTGACTCCTTATCAGCGACGTACGACTCCATAAATTTTAGATTCGGACCGGAGGGAAGAGAGACCCATGTGAGATGGGTGTTTGGAAAGTGAGTGTTTGACTGGGAGAGAAAATGCGTGTGTGTGTGTGTATTGATTTGCGCATAGGGGTTGTGACGTGGTAACGGGATGATGAAAGGGTCTCTCTGCTTTGAGGAATGGCTTTGATTTAACGATTTTCGAATAGTCATTTATCCGGACAATCATCACGAGTATTTAAAATAAATTATAATTCGGAATTAAAATCGGAAAATTCTCATTGTTATATGCAGAGAGGAATAATAATTATATATCGATATGCATATATCGTATCATCGATCGTCGGCGGCTTTATGAATATTATTTTCCTTAATAAAAGCTCGTATTTGTAATCACATCCGAAGAATGCAGCTGCATCGAAAATTGATATTAAAACGTTATGAAAGTGCGTGTAATTGAGGGATTCCCTGCTGGTAAATTATTAATGCCCAACATCGATATACTCCGATAATACACTGCTTGTGACGGTTTTAATTAATTCATCAGAGTAATTACTCGCTCTTCCTATAGGTATGTAACGTTGAATTTCATCAATCTGGGTAAATACGTTATTACCATACGATCGATAAATAAAAGTATCTCATTTCATACTCCATAAACTCTAAATTTAGAATAACTAAAAATGTGTGAACGTAAAAACAAACCTTTACCCAACAATCACAAGGATATCTGTATCTACAGCGTGTGTAGCAGATCTTTTTGAATTGAAACGTCCGAGTTTTAATTTTTAATTTCAATAACTCCACCGAACACATTCGCCTCTTTTTCTCCTTCGCAAATTTCAAAATCCAACAGTCGAATCGTTATAAACAATATCCATACCTCGAAGCATCCATCCCCTAGTCTACGAAAGCGCCTTAAGTCAAATTACTCGGATTAACTAGCGGCGATGGATGGAAATGCAGCAACTCCTTCGAAGTCTCATGCAACAGATGCAAAGTTTCACGCTCCGTTCCGCCAGGCGTTTGATGCCGTCGTTAACGAGACATCACTGTGGCTGATGCAAGGCGCCGGAATCGGAGACCAGAAACCAAAGGAGAAATTCATGCTGAAGAGAGAGAGATAGTGCTTCTTTGCGAAAGCCAATTTTCTTCGTCAGTCATCCAATTTTGGATGCGCTGGGAATTTCTTTGGGAAGTCGAGAGAGACGCTTTGTTTTTGACTTTTTGGTAAATTGGATTTGAAAAGAGGTCGAGGTTTCTTGAGTCGGCTATGGATTAAGGAATAAGCTTCGGGGGATGAATTCTTATCCACAATCTCGATTATAATATTCAATCTGTGCGTAAATATTCAATAGCCATATAAGGCTATATTATTCCCCAGACAGACAATGCGTCCGTCAAGATTATGGGGTATAACGATATGAAAAACGTAACGGATAATAAAATATGAAAGGCTAGGGAAAAATTTATAGAATTCAATTAAAGTAGAACGCGGATCGGATGGACTTTTGCTGAAGAAAAATCGAGACGATACATCAAATCTTATTAATGTGGCCGGCGGCTGCGAGCTGAAGATGAGAGATCGCGGTAATCCGAAATGAAATATTTAGAAAAATGACTCGGTCAACCCCACCGCCCCAAACCATTGTTGTGTTGTGTGCACGAGAAAAAAAACAGAGACGAATGAGCGAAGCCAAAAATAAAGAAACTCATACAAAAATTAGAAAAATAGCTGCGGCGAACGTGACGAGCGTCGCAACTGCGGAAAAACAAATTCGCGAGCGAGAGAAAACTACACTGCTCGTGTCGTAATCAAAACTCTCGTAGAACTGCGCGATATAAATCAGCAAGACGAAGATAGAGAGAGTTTCTTCTCTGCTATGGGATTCTGCGTCATTTGACGCGTCCTACGAGCTATTTTTTGCAAAAATCGCCGGTTGCATGTTTGCACGTGTGATTATATGTGTAATCATATGCTCCGATTGAGTATTTGTGAGAGAATTGGATTCAAAGTTTTAATTATACGCTCGGATTGATTCCGTTTTCAATAAGCACCAATTGCTTTCCTTTAGAGAATTTACCAAAATTTTTCAAGTTTGTAAGAAAGGCTTACGACGCTATACATTTCGAAACTTTGTATTTAATGACTCTGAAATTGTGTTTATTCTTTATAGAGCATACTTATATAGTGTTGTATCTTTTCTGTTACAGGTAAGCTTACTTTTTAACACGTCGACTACATTACGTAAGTTTTATCTTATATGAATTCGAATGGAATTAAAAATCATATAACTGTTTCACAAATTACATTTCTACAACGTTGTGAGTCATCCATTATCATTATTTTGTATTATTTATTGTTTTCTGTCAAGACTCGCGAATACTCACGGAAAGCTGGAACAATCTAGCAATTGGCAATCACTCGCAGCGAGTAATTTGTAATTCAAGCTGATGGCGAGATCGATTCCCAAAATTTATGCAAAGACAAATCAGCAGAAAATGATAATGGTACCGCGAAAGAAAATCAGCACTTTTTTATATAAACCAAAGTGCAGTTGGAAATATCAATGCAATTAATGCTTTGAATATATTTATTTTAATGCAAAACTATTATAACATTTAAACGTTTGCCTATCATAAAAAATCTAGTTTGATTTTAATTCCTTCTGAGAAAGATTAAGGAAAAATCATTATCACAATAATGGATCGTCATTTATACCTACAATGTTTACACAAACTGAATAACTGAGTGTAGTGTAAATAAATAACAAAATGATAGCAGCGTCGCTAAAAAAAAACGTACTTTTTCCTCCTCTTTCGTTTCTATATAAACTGATATGTGGTTAAAAGTTATATCAGTCCTCGTTAGACAAACTACTCTACACTACAATGAAGAACTTCGTTGTCCTCGCACTTTGCGCTCTACTAAGCTGTGCCTATGCTGCCAGTTTTGGTAAGATGAAATTTTTGTGTATAATATCTGAGTAATAGTAATAAACACGCCACTTCGAAATCGCCTTTGACACTATATAACACAAATTTTTTTAGATGACAAGGAATTCGATGCATTTGTTCGCCACGTTAGCAGTGCCATAGTTCCTGAAGATGCTGGTTTTGATTTGGGTTAGTAATGCAATCTTTTTGATCGTGTTTATTTTATACTGTATTTAACGCAAAAATGTATCTGATAATCTGTAAAGAATCAACCAATAAGGACGCAGAGAAAGACCACGATAGCAATACCGAAGACCCTGATGCCGATGTTGACTTGGGTTTGTAAATGCAATCTTTCTGATCATGTATTAGGTATATTTGATGCTCTTGGCAGAAATCTAAATATAACGCAAAAATCTCTATGATAATCTGTACAGAATCAACCAAGGATGACACAGAGAACGTTAGAGTACGACGAGCCACCTGTGACCCGATCACCTCAATCTTCTGTAGCGGATATTGTTCTGCCCGCAATGAGGGCAAGGGAGAGTGCAATGATGGAAAGTGCAAGTGCGTACGTTAAGTACATGACCAGTAGCTGAATCTTGACAACCGGCGTTTTGAAGACAATCAAAATTCTGTGCATTCGATATGTTGTATTTACTCATTTCATCTCAATAAATGACACATCAGATATACGCTTTTAACTTATTTGAATACCATTGTTCTTCCTCGTCTGTCATACAACCAAATATAATTGACATAAAGCTTAAAAATAAATGAATTAACTAATTTAAAATACAAAAGAGAAGCAAATAGAGGTACAGTATAAAGATGAAATAAGGAAAAATTCGCATCAGAGGTGATGACTCAGTGCTGTCTTCATATTTTAATATCGCCAACTTTTTACTAACATTGCAAGTTGCCTTTTTGTATGATTTTTATGATATTTCAATGATTAATCATATCAAGATATGTACGAATTATTTATTTTTACAATACTTCGTATTGTTTTAGTTGGATATACTCATGAGTCTATCTGTATATCGAATACGTGCCTTGTTTTATATGACCCGACAATAACGGCTCACCAATTTTAATCATGTATTTAAAAGAATTCTAAGTAAACGTTAAAGTTTACCTTATATAACTCCACATAAAAAGACAGTGAGAAGATAACGTGTACCTTGTAAATCTATTAATAAAAATACTCTTTTTCCTCTACTTTGCCTGAGACTACTTTCGATGGACCAGCTGATCTTAGTAAAAAAAGAGTGAAAATTGAATATTTCAAAGTTTTCGCTCACTGGTGATGGAAATGATTTTTATTATTAATGCCAATCAATACGGAGGCAGAAAAAGGCACTGCTATCGACATGGAGGCTTTATTAAAGAGGATGATTCGTGAAGCACGAAGATTCAATTTTCGATATAGGTCAGTAATGCTGCTCGATCTCTTTAACATGCAAATAGAGAAATTCAATTTCAACTTTCGATTCTCGATTATAATGAATTCTCTCTGAGAATTGCTTATTAAAAAACTATGTGCGTGTAAAAACCACATTTTTTTATGAACCTGGCAGAGATGAGCTATTTGCCAGTAGGGTGTGCTGTTTTTTTTTTCGTTGTCTGCCAGGCTATACTTGCTCAGCTCAACATCGTGGCAAAGGATTCTACGACAATAGAAAGTGCGGATGCAGATAAGCCGAAAGCCAACAGCTGACCCGCGACCTGTGACAAGGCCGACACTTTTGTCTTCCTTTCATTAAGATCCTCTGATTAAAATACTACTGTGCATTTGAGTACAAAGAAATCCTTTAGTGTTTGTTTGTAGTTAATAATTAAATTTTGAAGAAATATTTATTGTCATGCATATACCCATATTATATAAATTTACATTCAAGGAAACTTAAAATTTTAAATGTAGCACTTCTTTTAAGATATTTCAATATTTCAAGCTGTATAATGCATTCTTTGCTAGAGTAAGGTCTCCTGAGTCGGAAAACCATAAATTTTATGCAGAAACTTGCCTATAGTTATTCATAGCGAGTCAAGTAAGAGCAATCAAATCAAAATGTCCGGAACTTACAAGGAGTTTACAACAACTGTGCTAAAGGCGCCTGTTAATATTATATAGTTCAGTTACTGAGAACTTGTCCGTTTTCGCGAAGTAAGTTCGCGGCCTCCTCGATCTTTGTAAAAGATCGCCTTCTGCGATAAAATTTTCAAGAAGTATAGATATACTAAAACCTTTTGTCCTACAACTATCTATTGCTCTAATACATCGTAATGATAAAACAGAAGAAATTTTTTTTTTTTGTTATAGATAATATTCAAAAAGTATTTTAAAACCTATATCTCAAAAGCACGTACTCCAGAATATATATAATAGACCACTGAATCCTAGCCACGTGTCGATTGCCTTTTCGAAGTGTGTCAAAGAACTTGCGGGTCTTTCCGGGACCTCCACCGCGGTATTTGGGGAGGAAATTAGCGAAAGCATCAGCATTTAAAATCGTTGACTCATCCTATTTTAGCGTAATTCGAATGCGAAGCGGCGAATCGCTTTGTGGAGCTTCGTGAAACATCTAATTTTCGCACGTTCGTGCTTCTCCACGCTATTTTCAAATGTGGGAATCCGATGGCAAGGCAATTTGATTTATTTCGTTTATCTAAAGCGTATACAGTTGTTGAATTCCTGCATTTTATACGTGAATTAGATGAGATTATACCAGAGTATTTAAAGGACGATAGAGTTAAGCGATACAAGGAGAAATATTAACAATGATTTTTCAATGTGCTTTTTATTAAAAGTATTATATAGATTGTTCACATGATAAAAGCGAATAAATTTCGCGCTCCAAAATGCGATACACAGTTGTATAAAATACGTGCTAGTAAAGTTAGTTGTGCAAGCAAATAATGCATTGTACAATAAAATAGGAAAATAAACAAAATGTCAACCAGCACACGGTAGAACGATACTATTTGGCTTATTGGCACCAGCATTTGCCTCCACGACACTTTGACTTCTTCCTCTCAGAAACGCATCTTAAATTGCATATAGAAGCCTGGAAAAGTCCACCGCAAGGTGCACCACGGCGAGTTCTAATGAGCAGGTGTCCAGAGTAAGGGTCCACCGACTCGATTTCATCTAGAAATCATAATAAAAAATTAATTATCCCAAATAAAATAAACGATTACAATATTGATTTCTACTCACCAGCATCAAAGATTGATTCGTCGTTATGATCATCATCAGGTACGTTTGTGCTGTAAGCACTGGCAATCAGCACGCAAGCAATTGCAAATACTATAACGATCTTCATTTTTCTACACGATTTCTGCAGAGGGAATGATGCTCCTAGTCAAAAGGAGATCGTCTTTTATATTGAATCAAAGACGAGGAAACTTGTTTGCACTTTCCTACTGCAACCATTGACCACGAGAGCAGGCATTACCCAGTGCGTCAATTGTTCATAGATTTCAACGAAACACTTATTACAAATTTATTCTGAATTTTATCGTTCGATTTTTCTTACTTAGAGATCACCCAGTATAGCAATAAAGTGTCATTGCACTGCCATTTCTGCATATATGCACGCTAATATGCTAATTAATTTCCGTTAAGGATAAATTGTGTGTTTATATTTGTGCAACGTTGATACTGAATTCTTGGAAATGAAGTAACCGCAAATACTACAGTTACAACACAAAATGTATAACATGTTTTGGTATAGTTACATTGTTTTCCATTTTTCTCAATGATAATTCTTCCCAAATAAAATCATTTTTCTACATCATTTAATCATGAGCCCTTTAAATAATAAGAGAAATCGAAATAATGCAATCAAAATTTTTTGTAAAAAAATGCGAACAATTATACTAAATAGTGATATCAACACTTGAAAACTACAAACTTCCGTTTAATTAAATCTGTAATTAACAAATAACTGGAGTCAAACAGAGTTTGCATTATATCACAGAATAATTTCATGCAAACCAAATATATTATGCAGTGAAGGAATTTCCTTTTGTCAGTTTGGAGATTGTGCGTAAAATTAAACAATGACAAATACGTTCAATAATTAACATGTACAATAAATTATTCGAAAATATCTTTCATCAATTCGAGACTTATTTTACACAAAGTAAATCATTTTAATAGAATATTTTTTTTTAAAAAAACTTTTACGTTTTTCATCTAAAATGTAAAAGAACTACTTTCTTTATCCAAGATTCAACAGATTTGTACGCGTCTCTGTCAACAGCCGTCAGATGAACAACAAACAAGCAAATCCCAAACAACGAAAAAAAAAAAACAAAACGAGAAATAACCTCGTGCACAGTAGTGTCTGACAGAAATTCCAAACAGACAGCGGCTCTGAATCTCGCGCGATTGTGACTCACTTTACACACGAGGAAAGTATAGGATCCCTTGTTGTCTCCCACCAACTCGAGTGAACTGTTTGCGTTTGCACTTTCCTCATTGCGTCGCTAGAACTCTTGAGTAGTAGGTATGCGTATATATGCGCTTATAACCGTTACGTTGTATAATACAGAATTTTAGAAACGCCAGCGTGTTTGACGTAGACGCATATTTTTCACGAGCTTTGTGCTTTGAATTCCCGGTTGTACTATTTTGAATCCGGGTATTTTCATCGAGGCTTTTATGAGAGCAAATTTGAGACGCCAGTTCTATATTTATGCCTGTAATACTACGGTAATCTTGTATCCTGCAAATACTTTGCTGGACGAATTCGCGGAAAGTTTGTAATCCGGGTGTTATTACGAACTTCTAGAGCAGTATTATAGATGAAAATAGCACACCGAGTTACTAAAATGCAAACATCAGTTTCAAAATAATAATATCAACAGATTAGTTTATTGCTAATGCTCCAAACGGTTTTCACTATATTGGGTTAAAAAAACAAAATCGCAATCTGAATCGTCGAAATAAAAAAACTTTTATTATCAAAATAATAGTACAATAAACAAGCACAACTATAACATGCTAAAGCGCTGTCATCAGCACTTGAGTCGCTACAAAATATCAATTTTTGATGCATAACTTTCCTCTTAATATACAATGCGCTATACTGTGTAGCGATATTGATGTTTTCAAAAATAAGCAACTTTTTTTGCTCATAAGTATACCGATCGATCTCATCATGTGCAATTTTAAACTACCCACTTGATTTATACTTGATATGAAGTAAAAGTTATGCAAAGCGTTGCAGGTATTCGGTAAACAAAAATGAAATCAGGAATCATAAATCAAGAATTTGAACAATAAATTACAATACGTAAACGTGTATAAAACTTTATTCAACATGCATATATATAAACAACAACTATAAATCAAATCAGTGCAGACAACCAGATAAACGATAGGTCAACGAATCAATAAATAAATGACGATTATGAATCAAGCATCCTTCATAAAATAATTCAAGATCTTCATCGGCAAATGCAGACTCCGTTCTGACACTTTCCTCCTTTGCGATGCTGAGCTAGACACCTGACGGCACAGGCTGAGTGATTCGGCGAGACCCACTTGCTCTGGAAGGACAGGACATCGCAGGAGAAACGACGAGCTCTGTACGACGGCGACACGTCTGTCGGGTCGTCTGAAGACTCGTTGATTGGGGCTGAAAGTGTAAAAGAGAATTGATTATTTGATCAGACGCAAGGCTGATTGATGGACAGTTGATGCGATTTAAAACTTACAGAGACTGTCAGTGGCGTCGATCATCTCGGCGTTCTCGTCTCCTACTGCAAAAATCGAATTGTTCAAACGTTAATAATTTTACGAATAAATTAAATTGTATCGAAAAAAAAATTATCTTTGGGATATACACTTACGAATATCGAAAATGGGATCGTCATAGCCATCGGGAACAGTAGCTCCGTAAGCTACAGCGAAGACAGCGCAAGCAGCCAAAACAATGAGGACCTTCATGTTTAATAGATGAGATTTTCGCCTTTGCTTTTCTTGAGACTCTAAAGAGTCAGAGAAGTCGACTGATGATCCCTGTAGTCGTACCCTCGACTTTTATACAAAATTAGACAGACAGGAAAAAGTATCTACATACTTTCCTCCTGGCTGTATCAGTGTATACTTTGCGAGAATCGAACGAAATTGTGGTGTGTCGGGAAATCCGTTGACGTGAATCAGATATGCAACGCACAAGGAAAAAATCATAGGCAACAGAATCTATTCTTGGTGTATAATTATTATCCCGTTAAATTTCTAATCACTTGTTGTGGTCAATGCATTTCCTTGAGTGTTTAAAGTTTTGTATACTAAATGTATAGAAATTTTAAGAAGGCATTCACTTGAACTATAATATTTTTTTGTGCATAAAAACGAAAATAAATAAATGAATCGGTCAAAATATACATTTATTCAGTCATATTCTTTTTCGATTTTCGACTTTATTGGTATAGAAACGTCGATGCAGTTGGTCATGCGAGAACCACCCGATCGAATGCGGGCAAGCGAATATTCAAGAAAATGATCGCCCATATAATGCTGCAAACTCTGACGCATGGATTTTTCGTCTGTATATCGAAGGGCGTGACACTTTATATCAGACATCTCATGCATAAATCTAGAATATACCTGCGTGTCTATATATCATAAAATTAAATTGCCATATATTTCACTCTCTTTGACAGGAATCCATTTATTGTAATAAAATTATATTGTGTATATTACTTTTGGTATAATAAATCATAATAAACTTAGTAACAGAATCAAAATAATAAATAATGAAACCATAGCAAATTATAATTCGTATACTCTTTACAAAATTATATCCCAATTATTTATTGATGAACATTTCATTCGAGTTATATTTAATACGTAAATAATAATCAAACGATCTTTTTAGTAGAAGTTTATTGGAAAAAAGCTTATATAGCCTTCCTAACTCCACAAATTTACGAATTCGTTTATCATTTTCCTACGATAATATCACTGATCTTTTTTCCAATAATTCATTACTGCATGTCAAAGCCAAAGACGTCACTACGCTAACAGTAAATTCAACCGAATATCATTAGTGCCATATTACATGCAGACAAAGACGGATTCTATAATAGTGATTTAATTTACCCCAGGTATTAGAAATCTATACACGACAACACGTCATTACTTCATTACATCAACTATCACTTCGACAACACATTGATTCCCGCGAGACAGTGTAACAATTACAAGCTTCACATCTCTATACATATGCGCACGTACTTCTGATTTACGTAATGTCGGATTCCCCAGCGATGCAAATTTCTCATCTGCACTGCATGGCTAAAGGAGGAAAGTAAGTCGCACTTCCTTTACGATGATTTTAGTATAAAAAAGACCGGTGGATCTGGAAGAGGCATCAGTCACGTTTCTAAGCTTCTTGAGAACTACACGAAAAGCTCAACTCTCTAGAAACATGAAAGTCCTGATTGTTTTCGCTGTCTGCGCGCTAGTCGCCAGTGCTTACGGAGCGACTCTCGACGTTTACGATGGTCCGGTTTACTATCTTGGTAAGTAGTTTAGTGCAACATTGTTTATTGCACTAAGTCGTAAACCAGCTTCTGTTCAGTCCTAAGTAATAATCTTTAAAAATCTAACATTATCATTTCTCGTTTATTAGATGACGAAACCCTCTCAAACACGGAGACCCAAACTCAACTCGATCAGGATCTACGAGGTAAGCTCGTCACACAAAAAAATATATATCAAAGTATCTTTACAGAAAAACTTAGTTTAAACAACAAATCTTTCGTAGACTTATCCTATATTGGAAACCTCGAGGACGAGCAACCCTCGTACAGAGCTCGTCGGTTTTCCTGCGATGTCTTGTCCTTCAAGAGCATGTGGGTCTCGCCAAATCACTCGGCCTGTGCCGTCAGGTGTCTAGCCCAGCATCGCAAAGGAGGAAAGTGCGAAAACGGAGTCTGCATCTGCCGTGGCTAGAATTGGGGCTAATTTGTACAACTTAAACTGATGAAGATTAGTACATTTGTGAATTTAGTATTATAGAATATGTAATTTATTTTCTAACGTCGGATTAGTTTCATGACTGCAACTGTACTAATATGAGATTTTGATATGGTGTATTGTGTGTAAGATACTATTTTATAATGTATAGTTTTATTTAATAAACGACTTTGATATAAAAACAATATTTGCAAACTTTTAATCTAAAGAAATTAGAGGCTGATCAAAATTAGAGACCTTATAGATGGCCGCATGCGAGAACCGCTCGATCGAAAGCGGGCAAGTGAATATTCAAGGTATGACACATGGATTTTTAGTCACGTCTATCGAGAAGCGCGACATTTTATGTATCAAGCTCATAGCCTCGTGAATAATTCAAATCCAGAATATATCTACGTGCTTCTATGTAATAAATAGAAAAAATCGCTTTTGACACGTTTGGACGAATTTATATCCTGATACCTCTGTAATAATCATATAGGCATTAATACAGAAAAATATATAGTATAATTGATATTATTTTTCGTTATTATGCTATCCTTATATACGTGAATGTCAAGGGGCGCGATAGTACCCCAATGGCAAGTATAAGTTATACACTGAGCCGTCGGGGAGCATCGCGACCCTATTATACTTTAAATTTGATTTTAAAACTGAAATACACGTTTATATAGTACTTCCGCATCTTTTAGGCTGTTTCTATCTACACGGACATAAGTATACCTTCTATTATGTCGGTATACGTGTATGGTGCGTAAGACTATTTATTGTGTCTGATGGTGTAAACAGTAC